>JAPXFY010002856.1:0-24645 GCA_030674185.1 Monoplex corrugatus
AAAAGAAAAAAAAGGGAAAGGAAAAGAGAGAGAGGTGGCGAGAGCGGTTGATATCTACGATTTGGGCCGTGACATGATGCCCCTGTGACGTGCCGTCAGTCGTAGCCTACCTGCAGCCAAGCACGCTTGCCCATTGTTGTGTGTGAGAACAAGGGAGGGGCGGGTATTGCTGAGAAACACTGTTTACACATGGTGGTCAGGCGTGGGTGCTTGACACGGTGACGAGCGGCCGGGCATCCGCCGCCGGTGACGTGGGTGGTCCCTGGTTTATTTGCCTATCGTTGACGCCTGGCCTGGCCGACAGCCTGTGAGACGACGGGGCGGGTAGAGGTTGGAGGTTCTTTTGTCCACCTGCACCGTGGTCGATGGGTAGTGTTACTCTTCCTAATCACTCGGCCGTGACCCGGACACTACTGGCCTTCTAAAAAGGTCATTGAAAGAAGTGGTCTCCTGGGCAGTATCGCTTGACTCTTTTAGGGTGTGAGTAGTGTTTATTTTCTTCTGAAAAGAAAAAATTTATTGGCGGACAATCAATTGCTACTGTGCCGGCAAGTGATTATCTACGACCTTCCCGGCGTTAGGGGCTGGTTGAAGGAGATTTGCGTTTGGCGTCACGCCCTAACGAGCGCACTGGTCGGCGTCCTTCCCTTCGCTCTACTACATACATACATACGTACTACGTAGTGCGTGTGGTGTACGGTGGCCAACCAAAACCACGGGGTTTTAAAACGGCATTTTTGGGCCAGCCGTATCTCGCCGTCCCCTCAAGGGATCTGCACCAAACTTGGCAGTCGTGCGCTCCGTTGAAAGGGCGACATTCAGCCTAGGAGGTGTGCGGGCCCAGGAAAGGGAAGGAAAGAGCACGCCAAAGATGTTACTGGTGTGTGTGATCAATTACATTCTTCCGACAGTGGCAGCGCTGGGAGCCGGCAGCACAGACAAGTGCCCTGCTGCCACGCTGCACTTGTGCAGGACTGCATCACCATTGGTACAGACAAGCCCAACCCCCTCCCCAACGCCCCCCCCTTTCCCCCAACCCCAAATAAAAGACAGAAAGGAAGGACTATATAAAAATAATAACAACACCAATAACAGGTACAGTAGAGAACAGATCCAGCCCCACTACAGGTGAAACCTTTGACAAGCGCCCTTTGATCGTCTACAAGAGAGACACAAATCTCCGCGACTTGCTGGTGCATTCAAATTTCTCAGCAAACCAGTCAGCCAACCTCCAGGAACCTCTCCATGCAACAAACCTAAATGCAAGACTTGTCCTTTCTTGTGCTCAGCCACCACAGCCCAAAGGCCCCAAATCTCATATGAGAATTACAAAACATTTCAACTGTCAAACTTATAACATTGTCTACTTGATCAGTTTGCTCTAAATGTTCCCAATTGTATATTGGTGAAACTGGACGCACCCTTGACACACGTTTCAAAGAACACTTGGCTGATATCCGCCACCAAAGGGATAAAACTATCCCCAATCACTTCAACCAATCAGACCACTCAATCAATGACATCCGAGTGAAAGGTCTGTGGCTTCTACACAATAACACACCATAGACAGGAAAGACAGAGAATCCCACCTCATAAATAAACTTGGAACACGCAAACCACATGACTTAATGACAAACCATAAGTAACAAAATTCAGACATGCCGTTTCATGTCTCTTCCTGTTCCCATGCCTACCAGATTCTTGGCACCAGGGCACAATCTACTCTCTTATCTCTTGGCTCTTGCCCTGTGCCTTCTTCAGAACAGGGCTATACCGATATAGCATGGCCACTTCTCAAAATTGCAGAACTCATCTCACTTCCCTTTTGACATCATAGTTGCCTCCCCTCTCCCCATTTCTTACTACTGCTCATGACGACATGGGCATTCCATTTCTTACCCACTGGACAAGGCGGCAGGGAATTTTTAGTCCCGTTTTTATTATCCATTGTTTGGTGTCTGTGATCTGTCTGTGACCGTGCGTTCGCGCTTGACAAAGGCTAGTTGGCCGAAAATTTGCGCTTGCTTTATTTTGTCTTGTTGGAGACGCGCTTACATTGGTTTTCTTGTTATTCTGGTTAAGGAAGCCTACGGCAATGGAGACAGGCAGACGCGAAGACAGAGGTGGAGAGAGCGGGTGATATCTACGACGTACCCGTGACATGATGCCCCTGTGACGTGCCGTCAGTCGTAGCCTACCTGCAGCCAAGCACGCTTGCCCATTGTTGTGTGTGACCTGACCACAGGGAGGGGCAGGTAGGGCTGAAAAGCACTGTTTAACACATGGTGTGCCAGGCCTGGCTTGCTTGACCACGGTGTACACGAGGTGCCGGCATCCGCACTGGGACTCGTGGTTGGCCCTGGTTTATGTTGCCTAACTTGACGCCCTCCCCCAATCTAATATCACTTATAGTGAAAAGACGTTAAATCAAAGAACGAACGAACACACACATACACACACATACACACACACAACACACACACACACCACACCCCACACAACACCACACCCACATACACACACACACCACACACACCATCAACCCAACACACACACACATACCCCACACACACACCCCCCCCCAACACACACCACACACACACACAACGAAAATAAAATAGAAATGAAATGAAATAAGATAAAGAAAGTAAAATAAAATGAAAAGAACCCCAAAATAAAATAAAATAAAATAAATAAAAATAAGCAGTTTGCGCTGAAAAAAGTCGGCCGGATCGCCGATGAAAGCTACGCAGTAAGTGGCTTTTTTTATCACTGAGAGACAGTTCAGCTAGGTAGGTCAAAATAAAATAAAATAAAATAAAATAAAATAAAATAAAATAAAATAAAATAAAATAAAACAAAAAACTGAAGTAAAATGAAAATGTTAATTAAAAACTGAAGTATAATCAATAAGTAGAATAGAACAAAATAAAATTAAAAAGAATAAAATAAAATAAAACAAAAGAAAATAAAATTAGAATGAAATAAAATAAAACTGAAACAGAATAGAATGAAATAAAAAAAAACTGAATAAAATAATAAAAAAAATCAAGTGAAATGAAATAGATTACAACAAAATAAAATAAAAAAAAATAAACCAAAACAAAATAAAGTAGAATAAAACAGAATAAACCGAAATAAAACAACATAAGATAAAATAAAATAAAACAAATGATACGTTAAAAAAAAGGCTTGCACTGCACTGCGGTTATGCGCCTAAAAATGGGCGCGATGCATCGTGGCGACGCATTGTTCCCCGGGAGAACAGTCCGAATTTCACATTGTGATTCCAGCAAAGAAAGAAAGAAATAAACAAACAAAACAAACAAACAAAACCCAAAAACAAATGAATAAATAAATGAATAAACAAACGCTAATAATTATAACCATTATTCTCTTTCTGTATCCCTACTTCCCCCATGCTCTTTGTCTGTCTGCCTGCCTGTCTGTCTGTCACTGTCTGCCTGCCTGTCTGTCTGTCTGCTTGTGTCTGTCTGCCTGTTTGTCTGTCTGTCTGCCTGTCTGTCTGTCACTGTCTGTCTACCTGTCTGTCTGTCTGCTTGTCTGTCTGCCTGCCTGTTTGTGTGTCTGTCTGCCAGTCTGTCTGTCACTGTCTGTCTACCTGTCTGCCTGCCTGCCTGCCTGCCTATCTCTCTGTCTGCCTGCCTGTCTGTGTGCCTGTTTGTCTGTCTGTCTGCCCCCACCCCACCCTCCTCTCTCTCTTTCTCTCTCTTTTCTCTCTTCTCTCTTTCTCTTTCTCTCTCTCTCTCTTTTCTCTCTTTTTCTCTCTCTTTCTCTCTCTCCCTTCCTTTTGTCTCTCTCTCTTTCTCTCTGTCTTTCTTTCTCTCTTCTTTCTCCTCTTCTCTCTTCTTTCTCTTCTCCTTTCTCTCTCTCTCTCTTTCTCTCTCTTTCTCTCTATCTTTTCTCTCTCTCTTTCTCTTTCTCTCTCTCTCTTTCTCTCTTTCTCTTTTCTCTCTCTCTCTTCTCTCTCTCTTTCTTCTCTCTCTCTCTTCTCTTTCTCTCTCTCTCTTTTCTCTCTCTCTTTCTCTCCTCTCTTCTCTTTCCTCTCTCTTCTCTTTCTCTCTCCCTCTCTCTATCTCTTCTCTCCTCTCTCTTTCTCTTCTCTTCTTGCTCTCCTTTACTTCTTTTCTCTTCTCTCTTTCTCCTCTCTTTTGCTCTCTTTACCATAGATTTGTTCCATCACCATTTGTTACATTCTTTTGCTTTGTCCAATTATAACCACGACTTAGTAGCATTTGTTTCGTCTTGACCAATGAAGGATTGGTAATCCACCCATATGATAACATTTGTTTCGTCTTGACCAAATGAAGGATATGGATATCCATCACCATTATGATAACATTTGTTTCGTCTTGACCAAATGAAGGATATGGATATCCATCACCATTATGATAACATTTGTTTCGTCTTGACCAAATGAAGGATATGGATATCCATCACCATTATGATAACATTTGTTTCGTCTTGACCAAATGAAGGATATGGATATCCATCACCATTATGATAACATTTGTTTCGTCTTGACCAAATGAAGGATATGGATATCCATCACCATTATGATAACATTTGTTTCGTCTTGACCAAATGAAGGATATGGATATCCATCACCATTATGATAACATTTGTTTCGTCTTGACCAAATGAAGGATATGGATATCCATCACCATTATGATAACATTTGTTTCGTCTTGACCAAATGAAGGATATGGATATCCATCACCATTATGATAACATTTGTTTCGTCTTGACCAAATGAAGGATATGGATATCCATCACCATTATGATAACATTTGTTTCGTCTTGACCAAATGAAGGATATGGATATCCATCACCATTATGATAACATTTGTTTCGTCTTGACCAAATGAAGGATATGGATATCCATCACCATTATGATAACATTTGTTTCGTCTTGACCAAATGAAGGATATGGATATCCATCACCATTATGATAACATTTGTTTCGTCTTGACCAAATGAAGGATATGGATATCCATCACCATTATGATAACATTTGTTTCGTCTTGACCAAATGAAGGATATGGATATCCATCACCATTATGATAACATTTGTTTCGTCTTGACCAAATGAAGGATATGGATATCCATCACCATTATGATAACATTTGTTTCGTCTTGACCAAATGAAGGATATGGATATCCATCACCATTATGATAACATTTGTTTCGTCTTGACCAAATGAAGGATATGGATATCCATCACCATTATGATAACATTTGTTTCGTCTTGACCAAATGAAGGATATGGATATCCATCACCATTATGATAACATTTGTTTCGTCTTGACCAAATGAAGGATATGGATATCCATCACCATTATGATAACATTTGTTTCGTCTTGACCAAATGAAGGATATGGATATCCATCACCATTATGATAACATTTGTTTCGTCTTGACCAAATGAAGGATATGGATATCCATCACCATTATGATAACATTTGTTTCGTCTTGACCAAATGAAGGATATGGATATCCATCACCATTATGATAACATTTGTTTCGTCTTGACCAAATGAAGGATATGGATATCCATCACCATTATGATAACATTTGTTTCGTCTTGACCAAATGAAGGATATGGATATCCATCACCATTATGATAACATTTGTTTCGTCTTGACCAAATGAAGGATATGGATATCCATCACCATTATGATAACATTTGTTTCGTCTTGACCAAATGAAGGATATGGATATCCATCACCATTATGATAACATTTGTTTCGTCTTGACCAAATGAAGGATATGGATATCCATCACCATTATGATAACATTTGTTTCGTCTTGACCAAATGAAGGATATGGATATCCATCACCATTATGATAACATTTGTTTCGTCTTGACCAAATGAAGGATATGGATATCCATCACCATTATGATAACATTTGTTTCGTCTTGACCAAATGAAGGATATGGATATCCATCACCATTATGATAACATTTGTTTCGTCTTGACCAAATGAAGGATATGGATATCCATCACCATTATGATAACATTTGTTTCGTCTTGACCAAATGAAGGATATGGATATCCATCACCATTATGATAACATTTGTTTCGTCTTGACCAAATGAAGGATATGGATATCCATCACCATTATGATAACATTTGTTTCGTCTTGACC
The DNA here is from genome assembly GCA_030674185.1 of Monoplex corrugatus. Taxonomy (NCBI): domain Eukaryota; kingdom Metazoa; phylum Mollusca; class Gastropoda; order Littorinimorpha; family Ranellidae; genus Monoplex; species Monoplex corrugatus. Next base: position 6,172 of record JAPXFY010002856.1, read on the forward strand.
AAATGAAGGATATGGATATCCATCATCATTATAACATTTCTTTCGTCTTGACCAAATGAAGGATATGGATATCCATCATCATTATAACATTTGTTTCGTCTTGACCAAATGAAGGATATGGATATCCATCATCATTACACTTCACACATGTTTTCTAACTCTTTCTTTCTCTTCGTCTTCACATCAACATATGTTTTACGCTGATAAGTAATATCACATGTGTTCAATCATTTCAAGTAAAGTGATACTTTCACCTTTGATTCTGAATCCCTAAAAAACGGTCATACCTTGGATCTATAAATACACGTACTAGACGTTCCTCTCTTGTTCAATGACCAGTGATACACGTCCTTTTGACGTCCGATACCAACAAGCTGCCCAGATGTCCACTAAAAATATCAGGGCACTTACAACATCTTTCCGGTTACGTATATTTCATCATCCAAACTCAATTTTGTCCGAAAGTTAATGGCAGACCAAAGAAGGTTGCCTGTCCTGTTTATAACTTGAACACTACAGGCAAGATTGTTATCATCCTTAATCTTTACGATTCATGCAGATTTCATTATCTGAACTCCCATATTTGCTGGAAGTGGATGGCAGACCATCGAATGTTGTTCGTCCTGTTTATAACTTGCATCCTGCATGCAAGTTTGTTATTATCTGTGGGCTAAAGGTGTCACACAATGTTAGGAGCAAGGTGCAGGCAAGATCGTTATTATCTGTGGGCTACAGGTGACACACAATGTTAGGGGCAAGGTGCAGGCAAGATTGCTATTATCTGTGGGCTACAGGTGTCACACAATGTTAGGGGCAAGGTGCAGGCAAGATTGTTATTATCTGTGGGCTACAGGTGTCACACAATGTTAGGGGCAAGGTGCAGACAAGATTGTTATTATCTGTGGGCTACAGGTGACACAATGTTAGGGGCAAGGTGCAGACAAGATTGTTATTATCTGTGGGCTACAGGTGTCACACAATGTTAGGAGCAAGGTGCAGGCAAGATTGTTATTATCTGTGGGCTACAGGTGTCACACAATGTTAGGGGCAAGGTGCAGACAAGATTGTTATTATCTGTGAGCTACAGGTGTCACACAATGTTAGGGGCAAGGTGCAGGCAAGATTGTTATTATCTGTGGGCTACAGGTGACACATAATGTTAGGGGCAAGGTGCAGACAAGATTGTTATTATCTGTGGGCTAAAGGTGTCACACAATGTTAGGGGCAAGGTGCAGGCAAGATTGTTATTATCTGTGGGCTACAGGACAGACACAATGTTAGGGGCAAGGTGCAGGCAAGATTGTTATTATCTGTGGGCTACAGGTGTCACAATGTTAGAGGCAAGGTGCAGGCAAGATTGTTATTATCTGTGGGCTACAGGTGTCACACAATGTTAGGGGCAAGGTGCAGACAAGATTGTTATTATCTGTGGGCTACAGGTGTCACACAATGTTAGAGGCAAGGTGCAGGCAAGATTGTTATTATCTGTGGGCTACAGGTGTCACAGAATGTTAGGGGCAAGGTGCAGACAAGATTGTTATTATCTGTGGGCTACAGGTGTCACACAATGTTAGGGGCAAGGTGCAGACAAGATTGTTATTATCTGTGGGCTACAGTTGTCACACAATGTTAGGGGCAAGGTGCAGGCAAGATTGTTATTATCTGTGGGCTACAGGTGTCACACAATGTTAAGGGCAAGGTGCAGACAAGATTGTTATTATCTGTGTGCTACAGGTGTCACACAATGTTAGGGGCAAGGTGCAGGCAAGATTGTTATTATCTGTGGGCTACAGGTGACACATAATGTTAGGGGCAAGGTGCAGGCAAGATTGTTATTATCTGTGGGCTACAGGTGTCACACAATGTTAGGGGAAAGGTGCAGACAAGATTGTTATTATCTGTAGGCTACAGGTGTCACACAATGTTAGGGGCAAGGTGCAGACAAGATTGTTATTATCTGTGGGCTACAGGTGACACACAATGTTAGGGGCAAGGTGCAGACAAGATTGTTATTATCTGTGGGCTACAGGTGTCACACAATGTTAGGGGCAAGGTGCAGTGTATGCAACATGTAGTAAAGTGGGATCGTCCAGTCATTGCCGTGGACACCATGTCAGCTGGCGTTGTAGACAGCAAATGAAACAGGGGAAGGGACCTGTTTCAGTGTAAGTTCCTTGTCTGTCTGTCTGTCTGTCTGCCTGCCTGTCTGTCTGTCTGTCTGTCTGTCTTTCGCCCCTTCTCTTTCTCTCTCTCTCCTCTCTCTCTCTCTCTCTCTCCCTTGTCTCTCTCACTCTCTTCCCTTCTCTCTCTCTCCCTTCTCTCTCTCTCTCTCTCTCTCTCTCTCTCTCCTCTGTCTCTCTCTCCCTTTCTATCTACCTCTCTTTCTCCTTCTTTCTCTCCCTCCTGCCTACTCTCTCTCTCTGCGTGCAAGAGTGCGTGGGTTTATTTGTGTGTGTGTGTGTGCGTGTGTGTGCTGATGTGTGTGTGTGTGAGTGTATGTATGAGTGTGTGTGTGCGAACGCATGTGTGTGTGTTTGTGTGTGTGTGTGTGCTGATGTGTGTGTGTGTGAGTGTATGTATGAGTGTGCGTGTGCGCACGCATGTGTGTGTGTATGTGTGTGCAGGACAAATAATTCGTTTTGTTTGTTTTTGTTTTGTGTTTCTTGGATTTCTCTCTGAAGATGGTGTCCCTTCAGTCAAACTAGAATCTACATGTATATACTGGCGCCACATGTGATGGATAAGATCCACAATGTTCTTGGCAGAAACCGTAGACCTGCCCATGAACCCTGCACGCCACCTAGGTCTTGATAAACTCCATCAACAACGACACCAACAACAAAACAAATAACAAAAATCAATACCTCCAAAAACAGAAAAACAAAGGCACACAAAAGAGCAGTGTACGTGCGTGGATGCATGAACACAACATGCACGTGCGCGCACACCTGCACGCACACACACACACGCGCGCGCGTGCACACACACACACACACACACACACAAAAACACACACACACATACACACACATACACACACACACATACACATACACACATGCAGATATGCGCTCTCTTTCTCTCCTTAGATTTTTGTGTTTTTCTCTCTCAACGGTTTTATGTTGTTTACACACACACGCACACGCGCGCGCACACACACACACACACACACACACACACACACACACACACACACACAACACACACACACACACACACACACACACTCACACACCACACACAAACACACACACACACAAACACACACACACACACAAACACACACACACACACACACACACTCACACACACACACACACACACACACACAAACACACACACACACCACTCACACACACACACACACACACACACACACACACCACACACACACACACACAAAACACACACACAACACACACACACACAAACACACACACACACTCACACACACACAAACATACACACACACACAAACACACACACACACATACACACACACACACTCTCTCTATCTCTCTCTGCCCTCTCTTTCTCTATCGTCAGTTCTACACTGTTTACACACACACGCGCGCGCGCGCGCGCACACCCCATTGATCTTTTAATGAAAAAAACGGTAATCATCCCCAATTGGCTAACTGGGTGGAATGTGATGAAATGAGGGAGGAACAAGACACCACCCTGCACAGCTAACGTCGATAATTTGGAGACAGCAAAGTACAATTCCTCTTCATGCCCCTTGCTTGACGTTTACCGCTCTATCCTAATGAATACACAAATTGTCATATTTTGGAGTCTGTTAAGGATGATGATTGTGGGTTCGTGTGGGCAGACAGAAGCTGCTTTTTTGTCAGTGCAGCATTTATTCTTAATATTTATGATTGAATATGTAGGGACCTGAGTGAACTGGTGCACAGCCATTAACAGCCATTTGTCACAAAGGTCCGGATATCCACAGAAAAGCTGTGTTCTTTCCCAAAGGTACGCTCACAATATACATTAAAAACAGTCAATAGACATTGTCATCCCGGAACCCAATACAGGAGGCCTGTCGACCACAAGCATGGCGAACTACACACAGACCAATGTTGGAAAAACGACAGGAAGAGGGGTGGGATCTTTCAGTTTCGGTTTCAGTTTCTGAAGATATCTCCGCGCTTGCAACGAATTCCATATGCACTAACGTCACATGTGCCATGTGTGTGGTGATCATGGCACAAGCCTTAAGCCTGCACATAAACCCAAGATCTGGCCAGGTCCTGAGGCCCTACCTAGACTATGTTTTACCTAGTCTATGTTTATACTAGTATTGTATCAACCTATCACTGGAAAAATCTTGGTGTGAGTCGTGGCTGGGTGGAAAGATCAAAGAAAAGTTGGGATGCTTTCTGCTATTATTTTGCTTAATCTTTTAAAATTCGATATCCATGTTTCCTTTAAAAGAACATATAAGGTACGCCTGATCTTAACAGACTTGTACTCATATAATAATCCCCTCATGCAAAATAACAGTAAATGGCAGAACACTGACACAGGTTGATAATCCGGGAACGGTCATTTCATCAGACGGCAGATGCACACCAAATATAGCCAGCAGAATCGGCCAAGCCAAAACAGCATTCAAGAAAATGAAACAAACTCCCACCAAAGAATATCAGGAAGAGAGTTCTTCAGTGTTATATGGAACTGACACTGTGGTCAGATGCGAAGCATGAACAGTCAACACACCGAGTCAGAACAAGAAGAATGTTAAGAGTTCCATGAACAGCAAAGAATACAAACAAGATCATCTTGAAAGAACATTAATGAAGAAGATTATAAAAAGACAACCAACATTTATAGGACATTCTGTGAGGCAAGATTAGAGCACCTAGTCACAACAGGAAAGCTGGAGGGAAACAGCACTAGGAAGACCCAGGGAGAAAATATTGGACGGATTTGCAGCGTGGCTGAAGACAGAGAGTGTGGGTAGAAAGAAACTCTAGGGAGAGCTAGACAACAGAAGGTCTTCAGAGAAGTAACCCCCTTTAGACAAGTGTTTCGGCCCTGAATTCCTTACACTCTCGGGGGGCCGGGCCACATCCAGGTCATGACTCCTGGATGCCCTTCTGCTGTTGTCTATTTTTTTTTTTTTTTTTCCCACGCCGGGGAGCGAACCTGGGCGATTCTGCGCTTCAGAACTGCGGTACGCGGTTTTACCAATGTGCTAACGGGGCACACATCATCTGTAGGGAATTCAATCATTATGAAGTTCACTTTTAGTTCCTCCTTGCCCAGATCCAGCTTGAGCTGCTTTCTGCTGCCTCTGCCATCGCTTTAAGGGCTCTAGTCCTCTTCTTCCCAGAAATGGCGAGTTGTTTCATGAGATCATAAGCGGAGGTGCCCACAAACCCTCTTGCCCCGACCTCTATGGCGAAGATTTTGACCCGCAGACCTGCTTTCTTCAGGGTGCTGGCAAGACCGGCGTATTTTCCGGTCTTGTAGATATGTGCTTCTTCCATTCTGCTTTCGTATGGCACAGTGAGTTCTATCAGAATCACTTGTTTCGAGGAGTCAGAGTGGAGAGCGATGTCTGGTCTCATGCCTGTCTTGCTGATGACATCTGGGTAATTTCTCCACTCTGGGAGGTCTGCTGTACACTCCCAGTCGACTGCTCCATCCAGAAGACCCTTTGGCAATGTGCTGGTTGTCATAGCACTTTCGGGCCAGACCTGTTTCCCTCCTGCTTTGTAGAACGTTGTCATAGCAATTGGTGCGTTTGGGGTCATGGTGTGGAAGATTACTTGCAGCGACAAGGGATATATTCGTATGGAGGGCCATGCGGCAGGGCACCTGATGATGATGATGATAACAATTATAAGCGCCAAGAGCACTGTTAGGCATAGTACAAAAGTACATTATTGTCAACGTGTCCTGCTACTCAAACGTGCACACGCTCATTCAAAGCACATCTCACTCACATCATGGTCTTGTCGAAGTCAACAGCGTTTTCTTCTAATCCTCTAATTTTTCTACACAATCCAAATCCCAATCCCCTTCAGAGCAAAATGGTGTTCAACCAGTCTTCATCATTATGATGATTGTTGTTATCACAGGCAGTCAAGGCAACATTAACAAGCACACCCACCCCATTTTTTTTATGAGAAAATCTACTTTCTGATGAAATGACAAGACAAGAAGTAAGTCTCGTTGTGAGGCAGACATTATGTGTTTGACATCATTCAACTCCACGAAGTGGTTAGCGAAAGAGACCACTGACTTGAACACTCATCAGTCCAAAAACGTTAAAAAATATATTTTCATCCACTTTCAACAAGATATCAAGACAAAAACAATTAGCAAAGCAAAATTTTAAGCACACAAGAGATCAAATTCAACATATATACAAGACATCCACATCTTCAGTCAAAATGAACTACAGATGCACATGGAGTATCATCAACACCAAAAACGAACAGAATCAGACGAAATGTGTACGGGCAAAGTTTTGAGAAAACGTTCATATTTGATGTCGTAAATGGATAAGCGATTAGCATAACTTTTCTTAAAAACTTGTTTCTATACATTTTTTGTTTCACAACAAAACGGACATCTAACATACAATGTGACAACGAAGAATAACAACAACAACAATGTTAGACATATAAAGACAGTGTTGACATATTAGTATAACTTGGTCTGTAACAGATGAAACTAACCCTGATATGGCTCTAAGCAGTCAGCTGGGCTTTAAACAATAATAACAATAACAAGATAAAAGATATGGCTACCATTTTTCTCCAAAAGTGTGCAAATTCCACGTCACTTTGGACTAGATTTTTCTATATGGCATGTTGTGGTAAGACATTTCCTAAAAGAAGTGATATTCAGTAAACTGTTTTTCAATTTCCATTTCTGAAATGTCTACTTTCCGCATAAGGATTATTAGATCGGACATGGAGTTTGTGGGTAGTTGTTATCAACATAAAATAAGATGATGTTTTCAGTTAATGTGGTGTTTGCATAGCTGGAACATTCTGACTGCAAACAATTCTTCGTGGTGTTGTGTGTGTGTGTGTGTGTGTGTGTGTGTGTGTGTGTGTGTGTGTGTGTGTGTGTGTTGTGTGTGTGTGTGTGTGTGTGTGTGTGTGTGATGTGTGGTGTGTGTTGTGGTGATGTGTGTGTGTGTGTGTGTGTGTGTGTGTGTGGTGTGAATGTGTGTGTTGTGTGATTGAATGTGTGTGTGTGTGTGTGTTGTAGTGTGATGTGTGTGTGTTGTGTGTGTGTGTGTGTGTGTGTGGTGTGTATGTGTGTGATGTGTGTGTGTGTGATGTGGTGTGTTTGTGTGTGGTGTGTGTGTGTGTGTGTGTGTGTGTTTGTGTGTGTTTGGTGTGTTGTGTGTGTGGTGTGTTGTCCATGTGTGTGTGGACTGCATCACCATTGGTACAGACAAGCCCAACCCTCTCCCCAACAAAAACCCCCTCCTTCCCCAACCCCAAATAAAGACAGAAAGGAAGGACTAAACAAAAAAAAACAACAACAACAACAGGTACAGTAGAGAACAGAAAGGAAGCCTACGGCAATGGAGACAGGCAGATGCTAAGGCAGGGTGCTCAGCAAGACCATTGCCAGGCACTGTCTTTGTAAGGGAGTCGCTTCCCTTGGACTAGTGCCAACCCAGCATTACTGTCTTTGTCTGTTGGATGCTGTTCACATGGGAGGGGGAAGACCGCCTTACGTCAGACTGTTAGCCTGATGCAAAGGACGTAGGGTCGGTGCTTAACAAGAAATGGGACAAGAGCACGAGCCACTGTTGAATGAGCACTGTAATGCACTGTTTACACAGGGATGGAGAGTCAGGCTACTTACCCGCCAATGCCTTCGCGGTCCGAGGTGCCGACTGCGCAGGAGGGTGGTTGCTGCTGATGACAGCGCCGAGACGGGAGTGATGGTGAGAGCACAAGAAAGCCATGGATGGGATCTGCAGGTGAGGAAGGTAGGGAGGGAGGGAGCGAGCGAGCAGTGTGCACAAGGCAATGAGTGGCAATTAATGTGACTGCGATCGATTGCAGACACACACACACATACGCGCACGCGCACGCGCACACACAAAAAGATACAGACAGGGAGAGCTCTGATACATAGAGGTAAAAGATACAGGGTAAAAGCAAACATGAAAAAAGACCTTGTTTGTACCTGATCCTTTGGAGTACAGATGACAACGTTTCCAGCAGGCCAGGCCGTCTTTTCAAGTGAAAGAGAAGTGGACACTAAAATGACAGAGCATTGAACATTGAGGGAACAGGGCGACTGAGAGTTACTCAGGATAGGCAATAGAGAAATGATGCAGTTGAAAGGTAACTGAAAGTGACAGAGCAGAAGTGAAAAAAAAATATTACAACTAAAAATATGTTTAAAAAACTACGAAAAGGGATGTGACAAGCAGCAGCAGATGTTTGAGCGTTTTGTCCGTTTGGAAGGTGATGGATCATTGGTGGTTTGGGAAATCTGTCTTGAAAAACCTGCACCGTGGTGGATAGTTAAGTGTTACTCTTCCCAATCACTCGGCCGTGACCCGGACTTTACTGGCTTCTTAAGAGGTCGTTGAAAGAAGTGTGCTCCTGGAGCAGTATCGCTTGACTGGATGTGTTGCGTGAATGAAGCGTGCGTCACCGTCTCTTTGCCGTTAGCCAAGTTAGGGTGGTAGTAGTGTTTATTTTCATCTAAAAAAAAAAAAAAAAAACTTTATTGGCGGCAAGTGATTATCTACGACCTTCCCGGCGTTAGCGGCTGGATGAACGAGATGTGCGCGTGGCGTCACGCCCTAACGAGCGCACTTGTCGCCGTCCTTCCCTTCGCACTACTACATACATACATACGTACTACGTAGTGCGTGTGGTGTACGGTGGCCAACCAAAACCAAGGGGTTGTTAAAAAGGCATTTTGGGACAGCCGTATCTCGCCGTCCCCTCCAAGGGATCTGCACCAAACTTGGCAGTCGTGTGTTCCGTTGAAAGGTGCGCCATTCAGCCTAGGAGGTGTGCGGGTCCCGGAAGGGGAAGGTAAGAGGCACGCCAAAGATCTTACCGGGGTGTGTCATCAATTACATCCTTCCGACAGTGACAGCGCTGAGAGCGGGCAGCACACACATGTACCCTGCTGCCACGCTGCGCTTGTGCAGGACTGCATCACCATTGGTACAGACAAGCCCAACCCCCTCAACAAAGCCCCCTCCTTCTCCAACCCCAAATAAAGACAGAAAGGAAGGACTAAATAAAAAACAACAACAACAACAAGTACAGTAGAGAACAGAAAGGAAGCCTACGGCAATGGAGACAGGGAGACGCGAAGACAGGGAGCTCACCAAGACCATTGCCAAGCACTGTGTTTGTAAGGGAGTCCCTTCCCTTGGACTAGTGCCAACCTAGCATTGGTGACTTTGTCTCTTGGATGCTGTTCACATAAGAGGGGGAAGACCGTCTTACGTCAGACGGTTAGCCTGATGCAAAGGACGTAGGGTCGTGGTTAACAGGAAATGGGACAAGAGCACAAGCCACTGTTGAATGAGCACTGTAATGCAGTTTGCACAGGGATGGAGAGACAGGCTACTTACCCGCCAATGCCTGCGCAGTCCAAGGTGCTGACTGCGCAGGAGGGTGGATGCTGCTTATGCCAGCGCCGAGACGGAAGTGATTGTGAGAGCAGAAGAAAGCCACGGATGGGATCTGCAGGTGAGGAAGGTAAGGAGGGAGGGAGCGAGCGAGCAGTGTGCACAAGGCAATGAGTGGCAATTAATGTGACTCCGATCGATCGCACACACACACACACACACACACACACACACACACACACACACACACACACACACACACACACACACACACAGACACTCACTCACACACACACGCAAAAAGACACAGACATGGAGAGCTCTGATACATAGAGGTAAAAGATACAGGATAAAAGCAAACATGAAAAAAGACCTTGTTTCTACATGATCCTTTGGCGTACAGACGACGACGTTTCCAGCAGGCCAGGTCGTCTTGTCAAGTGAAAGAGAAGTGGACACTAAAATGACAGAGCATTGAACATTGAGGGAACAGGGCGACTGAGAGTTACTCAGGATAGGCAATATAGAAATGATGCAGTTGAAAGGTAACTGAAAGTGACAGAGCACAACTGAAAAGAAATATTACAACTAAAAAAACATTTTTAAAACTACAAAAAGGGATATGACACGCAGCAGCAGATGTTTCAAGGTTTTGTCCGTTTGGAAGGTAATGGATGAGTGGTGGTTTGGGAAATCTGTCTTGAAAATGTTGCAGTTGAAGATATTTGAGTGAAAGAGAAACAATACATAGTTATGCAGTAATTTCATTACATATCTATATATAAATATATATGTGTGTGTGTGCATAGAGAGAGAGTGAGAGAGAGAGAGATTTATGTCCATGATATATATGTTTTATTAATTTCCCATGATATATATATTTTGTGTGTGTGTGTGTGTGTTGTTCGACGACGTGGGCTGGCCTGTTGTGTTGTAGTGTGTTTTTGTGTGTTGTTGGTTGCAATGCAGCAGCGGAGACACATGGAGCAGGCGGGCAGTGGGTGATTGTTGTTTGTTGTTGTTGTTGTGTGGCTGTGCTTATTGATAATGGTTGAGTGGTGAAGTGCAGCATGAGGGTAGATAGGAGGGCGCGTGGGTGTGCCTGCTTACCTGGCCGTTGCCAGTGACTTGTGTAGCCTGTTAGATGTTCAGTGCCTGTAACTGGTATACTTGGCAGCTTGTCCAAGTCAACACACACACACACACACGTACACACACACACACACACACACGCACACGCACACACACACACACACACACACACACACACAGACACACTCACACTCACACTCACACTCACACACACACTCACACTCACACTCACTCTCACTCTCACTGACACTGACACTGACATTCTCACACACACACAAACAGCTGGCTTGAGCGGGTGATATCTACGACCTAACCGTGACATCATGCCCCGTGACGTGTCGTCAGCATGCAGCCAACCACGCGCGCCCAGTATTGTGTGTGACCATAGGGGGAGGAGCGGCTCCGTCTGAGAAGCACTGTATACACATCCTGGTCACGCCTGGCTGCTTGACACGGTGACACGACCGTCCGGGCAGCCGGTTCCGGTGATGTGATTGGCCCTGGTTTAATTGCCTAACTTGACGCCTGGCCTGGCCGCCACCCTGTAAGAAGACGGGGCGGGTAGAGGTTGGAGTTTGTTTTGTCCACCTGCACCGTGCTGGATGGTTAGTGTTGTTCTTCCCGATCACGAGGCCGTGACCAGGTCACTACTGACTTCTTAAGAGGTCTTTCCACGAAGTGGGCTCCTGGGCCAGTACTGCTCGACTCGTTGCGTTGCGTCATTGAAGCGTGCGTCACAGCCCCTTTCCCATTAGCCAAGTTAGAGTGGGACTAGTGTTTATTTTCTTCTGAAAAGAAAATTTGTTGGCGGACAATCAATTACGTGATTATCTACGACCTTCCCGGCGTAAGCGGCTGGATGAATGAGATGTGCTCTTGGTGTCACGCCCTAAGGAACGCTCTCGTCGGCGTCGTTCCATTCGCACTACTACATACATACATACATACGTACTACGTAGTGCGTGTGGTGTACGGTGGCCAACCAAAACCACGGGGTTGTTAAAACGGCATTTTTGGGACTGCCGTATCTTGGCGTCTCCTGAAGGGATCTGCACCAAACTTGGCAGTCGTTCGCTCCCTTGAAAGGGGCGATATTCAGCGTAGGAGGTGTGCGGGTCCCGGAAGGGGAAGGTGAGAGGCACGCCAAAGATATTACCGGGGTGTGTCATGATTTACATCCTTCGACAGTGACAACGCTGGGAGCCGGCAGCACACACATGTGCCCTGCTGCCACCTGCGCTTGTACACGACTGCATCACCATTGGTACAGACAAGCCCAACCCCCTCCCCAACCCACCTCCTTCCCCAACCCCAAATAAGGACAGAAAGGAAGGACTAAATAAAAAACAACAAAAACAAGTACAGTAGAGAACAGAAAGGAAGCCTACAGCAATGGAGACAGGCAGACGCGAAGACAGGGAGCTCACCAAGACCATTGCCAGGCACTGTCTTTGTAAGGGAGTCGCTTCCCTTGGACTAGTGCCAACCCAGCATTGGTGGCTTTGTCTGTTGGATACTGTTCACATGAGAGGGGGAAGACCGCCTTACGTCAGACTGTTAGCCTGATGCAAAGGACGTAGGGTGGGTGGTTAACAGGAAATGGGACAAGAGCACAAGCCACTGTTGAATGAGCACTGTAATGCAGTTTGCACAGGGATGGAGAGACAGGCTACTTACCTGCCAATGCCTTAGCGGTCCGAGGTGCTGACTGCGCAGGAGGGTGGATGCTGCTTATGCCAGCGCCGAGACGGGAGTAATGGTAGGAGCAGAAGAAAGCCATGGATGGGATCTGCAGGTGAGGAAGGTAGGTAGGGAGAGACCGACCGAGCAGTGTGCAAAAGGCAATGAGTGGCCATTAATGTGACTGCGATCAATTGCACACACACACACACACACACACACACATACACACTCACACACTCACTCACTCACTCACTCACACACACACGCAAAAACACACAGACATGGAAAGCTCTGATACATAGAGGTAAAAGATACAGGATAAAAGCAAACATGAAAAAAGACCTTGTTTGTACATGATCCTTTGGCGTACAGACGACGACGTTTCCAGCAGGCCAGGTCGTCTTGTCAAGTGAAAGAGAAGTGGACACTAAAATGACAGATCATTGAACATTGAGGAAACAGGGCGACTGAGAGTTACTCAGGATAGGCAATATAGAAATGATGCAGTTGAAAGGTAACTGAAAGTGACAGAGCACAACTGAAAAGAAATATTACAACTAAAAAAAAAGTTTTTAAAACTACAAAAAGGGATGTGACACGCAGCAGCAGATGTTTGAAGGTTTTGTCCGTTTGGAAGGTGATGGATGAGTGGTGGTTTGGGAAATATGTCTTGAAAATGTTGCAGTTGAAGATATTTGAGTGAAAGAGAAACAATACATAGTTATGCAGTAATTTCATTACATATCTGTATATATATACATATATATATATATATATATATATATATGTATATATATATATATGTGTGTGTGTGTGTGTGTGTGTGTATAGAGAGAGAGAGTGAGAGAGAGAGATATATATATATTTATGTCCATTATATACATGTTTTATTAATTTCCATTGTATATAATAATAATAATAATATATTTTATTTATATAGCGCAAAATCTTGACAAAATCAAATCTAAGCGCTGAGCGTATACATGCACACATACCTACATACATATGAGCGTATACATGGATACATACATGCTTACATACTTACATACATAAATCTAAGCTGAGCGTATACATGCATACATACATACATACATAAATCTAAGCGTATACATACATACATACATACATACGTACGCACATGCATACATAACAACTACAATATCTATACAGCGCAAATCTCGACAAAATCAAATCCAAGCGCCGAAAAGACACACACGCACACACGCACGCACGCACGCACGCACACACACACACACACACACACACACACACACACACACACACACATGCATGGCCACAAATGGGGAGAAAAGAATAAAAGCAATAAAAGCAAGAATAAAACCAATGGAAAACCACAGAGAGCACATCATATACAATTATATATTAAAACAAAGTGATTCCCCTCCGAGCGGAGACAGGCTGCAGAGGGGGGTTGAGTGAGGTTAGGATTTTATGCAGAGGAGAAAAGGTGAGTTTTGAGAGCGGACTTGAAGGAGGCAAAAGTAGGTTGCTGACGGACTGAGAGAGGAAGTTTGTTCCAGGAGAGTGGACCAGAAACAGAGAAGGCTCGTGGACCATAGGTATTGAGCTTAGTGCGTGGAAAGCGAAAAGTCAGAGGATCGGAGGCAGAGCGGAGGGTACGTGAGGGAACATAGATCTCAAGTAGGCTTGACAGGTAATCGGGGGCTGCGTTATTTAGACTTTTGTAGCACATGGTGTCTAGTTTGTACTGTATGCGCTTTGATACAGGGAGCCAGTGAAGTTGTGCCAGGAGAGGAGATATGTGGTCAGCTTTTTTCTTTTTGAGTACAAGGCGTACAGCATTGTTTTGAATGCGCTGTAGGATGTGAATGGTGGAGGCAGGAAGACCAGACAGGAGTGAATTGCAATAGTCAATGCGAGACATTATGAAGGAGAGAACGAGTTTTGCAGTTGTTTCGACAGAGAGATACTTCCTGATCAGGCTTATACGATGGAGATGATAGTAGCAAGATCTGGCAGTTTGAGAAACAAAGTTGTTCATGGAGAGGGTAGAGTCAATGCAGACACCAAGGTTTTTAGCTGAATCAGAAATTGGGACTGATGTGTTACATAATGGGAGAGAAAGAGGAGGCAGCTGGGAAAGTTTCTGACGGGTGCCAATGAGGATAGCTTCTGTCTTGTCGTCATTAAGCTGAAGTCTATTGTGTGTCATCCAGTTCTTAATGTCCGAGTAACACTCAGTGGTGCGAGTCAACAGGCGCTGTATATTATCAGGTGAGTCACTATCTTGAAGTTGGGTGTCATCAGCATAGAAGTGGTGTTTTATAGAGTGGGAGTTGATGATGGTGGACAGGGGGGAGGTATAAAGAGTGAAAAGAACAGGGCCAAGGACAGATCCTTGTGGAACACCACAGGTCAGGTATGCAGGTTGAGAGTAAGTGCCATTGATGAGAACAGTTTGTTTTCTGTTTGATAAATACGAAGTGAAAAAGGAGAGAGCAATGTCAGAGATGCCAAAAGTATGATGAAGTCTAGAAAGGAGAATACCATGGTCAATGGTATCGAAAGCTGCAGACAGATCAAGGAGTGTGAGGAGAGAGACTTTGCCAGTATCAGTTGCAAGGAGGAGATTGTTGAGAATGTGTAGTAGGGCAGTTTCAGTGCTATGGCACTGGCGGTAGGCTGACTGGAAAGGATTGAGGAGATTGTTGGCAGACAGGTGAGAGTTCAGCTGGTTGAGGACGACTTTTTCAAGGAGTTTTGACAAGAAAGAGAGATTAGAGATAGGCCTGTAATTTTTCAGTTCATTTGGGTCTAAATTGTGTTTCTTGAGGAGAGGGTGAACAATAGCAGACTTGAAAGAATCTGGGACAGTTCCAGTTTGAAGAGAAGTGTTGATGATGTCAGTGATGAATGGGAGGAGAGTAGGGAGACAATCGGAGTAGAGAGAACCTGGAAGAGGATCCAGTTCGCAGGTTTTGAACGACATGGATCTGATTGTGTTGAAAATTTCTTCTTGTGAGACTGGGGTAAAAGTAGTGAGAGGTGTGCCAGAGAAGGAAGGGTCAGGTGGGCATGGTTGACAGGGTGTCCTGTCAAGCCTGTCACGAAGAGTTTGTATTTTGGTGGTGAAATACTTAGAGAATACAGATGGGAGTTCTTCATTTGTATGTTTTGTTGGGAGAGGTAAATCTTTTCGTGTGCCAAGGAGATGATTCATGGTTGTAAAGAGTTCTTTTGAAGAAGAGGCATTCAGGATTTTGGTTTGGAAATAGCTTGTTTTTGCAGATGCAATGAGGGTGGATACTTTTGTTTTAGAGGCTTGGAAAAGTTGCCTGTGTACAGTGAGTTTGGATTTGCGCCAGCGGCGCTCTGCTCTGCGGCGGGCACGTTTTGCACAGGCAATCTCATGAGTGAGCCAGGGGGTAGGGGGGCGGTCAGGTAAAAGACGGGTTGTGGCTGGAGCATGAGTGTCCAGAAGATGGTGGAGAGTAGTATAGAATTCATCGGCAAGGTTATGTGACTTTTCAGAAAGGAGACGGGAGGCATCAGATGAAAATGTGGAGAGGTCGATAGATTTGAGATTGCGTCGAGTCACTGTGCGCGTGGTACGGGAAGGAGGAGAAATGTCAAGAGAACAGAGAATTGCAGAGTGGTCAGATGGAAGGGCTGAAGTTAGACGGGTAGAAAGAACTAAGCAGTTGTTAGTAGCTGAATTGTGGTGATCACGAGAAATGATCCAGTCAAGAATGTGACCTTTTTGATGGGTTGGTTCAGAAATGTGTTGAGTCATATTGTGATTGGACAGAGAGTTGATGATATGTCTTGTGTCATAACGGTGAGTGTTGTCAATTGCTACTGTGCCGCCAACACACATGGAGCAGGCAGGCAGTGGGTGATTTTTGTTGTTTGTTGTTGTTGTTGTGTGGCTCTGCTTGATGATGGTTGGTTGAGTGGTAAAGTGCAGCATGAGGCTAGATAGGAGGATGCGTGCTTGCGTGGCCGTTGCCAATGACTTGTGTAGCCTGTTACATGTCCAGTGCCAGTTGGTGGTATACTTGGCACCGTGTCCAAGTGGAGACACACAAAGACACACACACACACAAACACATATACAGACAGAAAGAAAAAGAGAGAGGTGGCGAGAGCGGGTGATATCTACGACGTACCCGTGACATGCTGCCCCTGTGACGTGCCGTCAGTCGTAGCCTACCTACAGCCACGCACGCTTGCCCATTGTTGTGTGTGAGCACAGGGGAGGGGCGGGTACGGGTGAGAAGCACTGTTTACACATGGTAGTCAGGCCTGGCTGCTTGACACGGTGACACGAGCGGCCGGGCAGCCGCCCCCGGTGACGTGGTTGGCCCTGGTTTAATTGCCTTCCGTTCAGGCCTGGCCTGGCCGCCAGCCTGTAAGAAGACGGGGCGGTTAGAGGTTGGTGTCTTGTTTTGTCCACCTGCACCGTGCTGGATGGTTAGTGTTGATCTTCCCAATCACGTGGCCGTGACCAGACTTCTTAAGAGCTCTTTGAAAGAAGTGGGGTCCTGGGGCAGTATCGCTTGACTCGTTGTGTTGCGTCATTGAAGCGTGCGTAACCGTCCCTTTCCCGTTAGCCAAGTTAGGGTGGGAGTAGTGTTTATTTTTTTCTTAAAAGAAACAATTTGTTGGCGGACAATCAATTGGTACTGTGCCACCCAGTGATTATCTACGACCTTCCCGGCGTAAGCGGCTGGGTGAATGAGATGTGCGCGTGGCATCACGCTCTAATGAATATTTACTACCTGCGCCTTTCTTGTGAAATCCACGGGCAAAACTTTCACAATCAACGATGCTGACCCCTTTCTTGCCAAAGAGCAACCAGTCCCATGGGTTGCGCCACACCAGAAAACAACATACCTTGGAAAGCAGTTCGGTCCCTGGATCGGCCTGGAGCGTCCAGAGCTGGTGAATCAGATCAGGGTCTGGGCTGAGAGGATCAGGAAGGCACCGCTCAAACCAGAACAAAAACGGGAGATTTGGCGGGACACAGTCCTTCTGAGACTCGCCTCTTCCCTGATTAACACCGTACCGACGCTCCGAAAACGCATGTGTGTGAACTGGATTCGTTGATTCGCAAGGAGATTAAGCTTTGCTTACATCTACCAGAACAAGTGACGAATCATCTGTTCTACACACCAATGCGAAGAGGGGGTCTAGGACTGATCGAGTTTGTGACTCACGTCCCAAGGTGTGAGGAAAAGATCCTAAAGGGCATGGTGGACTCCAAGGACGAATACATTGTGCGTCTAGTGGAGGCCCTTGGGATCCCTCGAGAGTCGTTGACTGTGACTTCCCCTGCCAGAGCAATACAGCACCACAAAGAGTGGGCCAAACAGCCAGTGCAGGGGAAGGGTGTCGCCAACTGGGTCTACCATCCTGCTGCCAACCACTGGCTAAAGGGCAGGACATATTCGAGTGGTGAGTTCACCGCCGCACTACAGCTCCGGACCAATACGTACCCTACGAGGGAAGTCATGGCCAGGTTTACACCTGGCCTGAACGTTACGTGCCGTCGCTGTGGCCAAGCCACAGAGACGGTTGGTCACATTGCTGTAGCGTGTGTGGCGGTGAAGAATGCACGCATTAAAAGGCACGAGTCGATATGTTCTGTCCTGGCGAAAAAGGCGGCAGGAGTAGGCTGGAAGGTTCACTGGGAGCCTACCTTCTTAGTTGACGGCACCGCCCTCAGACCAGACCTTGTCTTGGTCCGAAGGGACACTGCCATCCTCGTTGACCCCACCGTCGTTTGGGATGGCAGCAAAGAGGACCTGGCGAAAGCCAGACGGGCCAAGGCGACCAAATACAACTGCCTGGCACCAGCCATAACTGACAGATACTTGCACGATGTGAAGGAACCAAAGATCCTCATTGAAGGACTGCCCGTCGGAGCAAGAGGTGGCTGGTGCAGGAGTAATGACTGGCTCTTGAGACAGCTGAGCATCAGCCGAAAGGCTGGTGCAAATGCATTGCCTCTTAGAGCTCTGGGGGGGACGATTCGTCTTCTCCAAATTTTCATGGATGTGTGGTTTACGTGGGCCGCATTACGGTAGTATGGCTACACTTCTCGTGTCTCTAGGGATGGTGGAGGT
>JAPXFY010002857.1:7500-17500 GCA_030674185.1 Monoplex corrugatus
ACACAGTCCACATCTACACAGAGACACACACACAGTCTACATCTACACAGTGACACATACACAGTCTACATCTACACAGTGACACACACAGTCTACATCTACACAGTGACACACACACACCACATCTACATAGTGACACCATAGTCACATCTACATAGAGACCACACACAGTCCACATCTGCACAGTGACACACACAGTCTACATCTACACAGAGACAACACACACAGTCTACATCTACACAGAGACACACACACAGTATACATCTACACAGTGACACCACACACGGTACATCTACACAGGACACACACATTACACATCTACACAGAGACACACACACAGCTACATCTACACAGGACACACACACAGTATACATCTACACAGTGACACACACAGTCTACATCTACACAGAGACACACACACATATACATCTACACAGTGACACACACAGTCTACATCTACACAGAGACACACACACAGTATACATCTACACAGAGACACACACACAGTCTACATCTACACAGGACACACACACAGTTACATCTACACAGTGACACACACAGTCTACATCTACATAGAGACACACAGTCCACATCTCACAGTGACACACACACCACCACATCTACACAGTGACAACACACACACATCTACACAGGACCACACACACACACACACCACATTACATGTACACACACACACTTACATCTACACAGTGACACACACACACACACACACACACCTCACATGAAACAATACACATGAACAACCCATACACAGTGACAACCACCCCACTAAATGAACCCATTAACGGCCACACACTCTCAGTGAAACATTCAGGACACCAACTCTACAGTGACCCACCATACAGGACACACACATTACACATGAACACCACACCAATTCACGTGACAACCACCTCCACATGACAACACCTCTAATGACAACACAGTCCCATTCACGACAACACACACACATCTAACAGACACAACTACATCTACACAAACAAACACATAACAGGAAAATCACAGTCAATTTACACAGTGACAACAGTCATCACACAGACAACACCCCATACCAGTCACACCACATTCGCACACGTGTAAAACACCATTACAAACAACAGTCACTCTCCGTGACACACACAATTCAAACAAGTCTACAGTGAACCACAGTCTAATTACAGACACAACTCCATCTAAAGACAACACAGTCACATAAATGAACAGTCGATTAACAGAACAGTCACATCTCAGAGACCACAGTCTAATTACACAGAGCACAACAGATCATTCAAGAGACACACAACTTCATTACAGTGACACATAGTCCACATACGCAGTGACACACAGTCCATCTACACAGTGACACCCACAGTCCACATCTACACAGAGACAACACACTCTACATTCCAGTGACACCACAGTCCACATCTACACAGTGCACACCAGTCCCATTCACAGTGCACACAGTCAATAACAGTGACATACACACCAATTACACAGAAAAACACATCACATCTAACAGTGACACCAATCTACATTCCAGTGACACACATACCACATATACCAGTGACCAACACAGTCCAATCACAGTGACCACACACAAGTCTACACTCCACAGTGACAACACACACAGTCAATACACAGTGACTACAAGTCAATCTCACAGTGACATACCAGTCCACATTACACAGTGACACAACAACCAATTCAGTGACACCACAGTCTAATCTACACGTGACAAACGTTATCTCACAGTGAACAAACGTTACATTACACAGTGACACACAGTCTACATTACACAGTGACACACACAGTCCACATCTACACAGAGACACACACCAGTTACATTCACAGTGACACATACACGTCTATCACACAGTGACACACACACAGTTACATCTACCGTGACACACACACACCACATCTACTAGTGACATCATAGTCCATCTACATGAGACACACACACATCCACATCTGCACAGTGACCACACAGTTCTCTACACAGAGACACACACACAGTCTACATCTACACAGGACAACACACAGTATACATTACACAGTGACACACACACGTAAATCTACACAGAGACACACACAATTAAATCTACACAGAGACACACACACAGTCTACATCTACACAGAGACACAACACACAGTATACATCTACACAGTGACACACACAGTCTACATCTACACAGAGACACACACACAGTATACATCTACACAGTGACACACACAGTCTACATCTACACAGAGACACACACACAGTATACATCTACACAGAGACACACACACAGTCTACATCTACACAGAGACACACACACAGTATACATCTACACAGTGACACACACAGTCTACATCTACATAGAGACACACACAGTCCACATCTACACAGTGACACACACACACCACATCTACACAGTGACACACACACACACCACATCTACACAGTGACACACACACACACACACACCACATCTACACAGTGATACACACACACACTCTACATCTACACAGTGACACACACACACACACACACACACACACACCCACATCTACACAGTGACACACACACCACATCTACACAGTGACACACACACCACATCTACACAGTGACAAACACACACACCACATCTACACAGTGACACACACACCACATCTACACAGTGACACACACACCACATCTACACAGTGACACACACACCACATCTACACAGTGACACACACACCACATCTACACAGTGACACACACACACCACATCTACACAGTGACACACACACCACATCTACACAGTGATAAACACACACACCACATCTACACAGTGACACACACACCGCATCTACACAGTGACACACACACACCACATCTACACAGTGACACACACACACACACACACATCTACACAGTGACACACACACCACATCTACACAGTGACACACACAGTCCACATCTACACAGTGACACACACACCACATCTACACATCTACACAGTGACACACACACCACATCTACACAGTGACAAATACACCACATCTACACAGTGACACACACACATTGATGGTAGTGTCACTAGGATCCCTGATGTCTCCAAACACAGGGCGACAGCCATCGATTTGTCTCTGATATCACCAGAATTAGCACCATCCTGTACCTGGGAAACTCACAGAGACACTTTGGGAAGCGATCATCTACCTATCATCATAACCATAACTGACAAAATCATCAGGATGAAAGACAGCTCTCCTGATATTATTCCAAAATATAATTACAAGCGTGCAGACTGGTCCTTATTTCGAACTGCTCTTGCTAATCAGGATTACAGACATTATGAAAGTGAAAATGTAGACATTATGTTTTCTAAATTCCAAGAGTCAATTCTAGCCGCTGCAGACGTATCAATTCCGAAACTCAAAACTTCTAAATCGAATAATCGATTGGGTAATGTTTGGTGGACAGAGGCATGTGAGAAAGCAGTTCAATATAAAAGGGAGAAATTCAAAATCTACATCAAAAGCCGGAAACCTGAAGATCATGTGGAAATGAAAAAAGCTAACATCCAATGTAACAAAATCATTGCTGAAGCAAAGAAAGATTATTGAGCATCATTCTGCAAAAAAGAAATTTCAGATTTCAAAGATTTCCATAAAGTCTGGACGAAAATGAATCAAATGAAGAATGGAACCAACTTACCTAGGTGTCCGATAATGATAGAAACATGTAACACATTTCCTTCAGACATGGACAAAGCAGAAACCTTTGTGGACTCATTTGCTAAAAACAGTAAAGTTGAAGATTTATCTCCAGACTGCAAACATCACAGAGAAATGGAAGATAACAACTCAATCTACACTGATCCAATACCTCAGAATGATCTCTGGTTTAATTCTCCAATCACCTTAGAAGAGCTAAAAAACACAATACTGTTTCTACACAACAAAACGAGTTCGGTAGGTATTGATGCAGTTTCGACTGAAATGATTAAACATCTCCCTGAAAACTATCTTATTTTCCTACACAAAATTTTGCAGAAATGCTGGGTTAGCGGAACTGTACCACAAATCTGGCAAAAGTCTATAGTTATACCGATATTAAAAGCAGCAAAATCGAAAACTGATAAAAACAGTTACAGACCCATTGCTTTGACGTCCCACACGAGCAAACTAATGGAAAGATTGATCTTAAACAGACTTTTACACTACTGTGATAAAAATAACGTTATTCCGGTAAACCAGGCGGGTTTTAGAAAAGGGAGATCTGCAGTTGAACACCTGGTTAAACTTACGACTCAGATCAAACAACAGTTTGCCAGCAGAAAAAGTGTTTTAGCTACTTTCTTTGATGTTAAAAAAGCTTACGATCAAGTTTGGCATAAACGTTTATTGTTCAAGCTAAAATCTGTTGGTTTATCTGGCAATATGTACAATTACATTAAATCTTTTTTAGCTAATAGAACAATACAGGCTAGAGTGGGAGCTAGTTATTCTACTTCACGGCACCTCGACATGGGGATTCCACAAGGTTCAGTGATAGCACCTATTTTATTTAATATCCTTATACAGGATCTTCCTAAAGCTTTTTCAAATCGTGTTGTTTTAGTACAGTATGCTGATGATATATGCACTTGGATGAATATCACTTTAAAAAAGACAACTCCACAGAGAACACGGAATTACATCAGGAAATTGTATCAAATTGATCTTGATAATCTTGGAAACTATATGTTAGAAAATGGTCTGTCGTTGTCGGCAGAAAAGACTAACATGATGCTGTTTGATCCTAGTGGTAACTCAAATAACTTGCCTACTTTCAAATTGCTTGGTGAAGTGTTAAATTACAAACAGGTCGTAAAATTTCTGGGAGTTTACATCACTTCGAAATTAAGCTGGAATGTTCATTTTGATTATATTTTAACAAAAGCACGAAAAACCTTAAATTTTCTAAAGATAATAAGCAAATTACCCTGGGGAATGGATACAAATATACTGATTCATCTGTCAACAGCGCTGGTCAGGTCCAAATTATCCTACGCGCAAGAAGTTTTTTCAATGCACCTAAATATTTACTAAAAAAGATTCAGAACTTGGACTGCAAAAGTCTTAAAATTGCACTAGGTGTACCAACTCATGCTTCTACTCTGGAAACGTACAAAGTTGCTGGAATTCTACCTCTAAACAACCATCGTGAGCTAGCTACAGCAAAGTTTGCAATTAGAACTACTTCACAAGCGAATAATTTTGTGAGCAAAGAAATTAAAATCAGGTCTGATATTGACTTTCCAAAACGAGCAAAAAACATTTCATCACAAATTACAACCGCAACTTACATATCTGACCTGATCAAACAATCCAGCATAACTATGGATGAAATAGCCGAAAAAACCAATGTTAACGCCTATCCCTACATGGGAAATGCTAAAGGCCACGTTTGATCTCGATTATGCAGACGTTAAAAAAGATGATAATGTCAACATTACGCTATCCACAGCTTGTGAACACATCGATGAAAAGTACCGTACCCACCTCCACATTTTTACTGATGGGTCAGTCTTAGCAAATCAGAGCGCTGGAGCAGCGTTTTATGTTCCAAAATTTAACATTAAAAAGTATTTTTTCATTGGGGCAAATGTATCTATATATACAGCAGAATTGGTCGCTGTTGTTCAAGCGTTGCATTATTTAATAAGCCTTCGGCCTGTGCCTTTCAAAGTAGTTCTGTTTGTTGATTCAAAATCTGTATTATATGCCTTACAGTCTTTTGATACAGACACAAGACCTGATTTAATAATTGAGGCAAATCATCTAATACACTGTTTAAAGATAAATGGCTCAGAAATCAGTTTATGCTGGGTGCCTTCTCACGTTGGTCTTCACGGCAACAACGTAGTTGACAGAGCAGCTAAATCCGGTGCACTCCGTTTTGAAAATTCCATAGAATTACATGTTAACACCTCGGTAAAAGAAGCTTACAACTCGCTAGAATTAGCACCATGGATTCGATTTCATGAAGATTTAAATGAAAAATTTGTGTCTCAAAAAAGAATCAAACTTTCAGTTCAAAATATCTGTAAAAAAATGCAGTATTCTTCGATATATCATTTGAGATTAATTGTTACCACATATTTTCGTATTCAACTGAACGCTTTGAAAACAAAATATTGTAAAAACGTTTTATGTATTTGCGGTGAACAATTCACATTGTATCACTGTTTGTTTTACTGCAGAAAGCTTCGTTTATTTTTACCAAAGATGTTTACACAAGGAAACTATCTTGAAAAGCATTTTAAAGAAGTGATATCAGATCAAGTTCTGTTAGTTAAAATTTCAGAATCATTGGTTCACAGTCCTGTTAATGCGTTACTTTAAGGTTATTATTTTAATTATCATTATCTTATTTTGTTTTGTTTTGCTTTTTATGACGATTTTTTTTTTTACATTTGATGTTAGCGTTGTTCTAGTTTCATTTCTCTGATCATCCATATCATTTTTCTAAAGACCTTGCCGGTTCCTTTTAATTTTTTTTCCGTCTCTTACTTTGTTCCCTTCTTTCCCTCCTCCCTCCCCCCCCCCACCCAAAAAAAATAAAAATCATCCTCCATGCCATTTTTTTCCGTCTAATATCACTTATAGTGAAAAGACGTTAAATCAAGGAATGAACGAACACACACACACACACACACACCACATCTACACAGTAACACACACACCACATCTACACAGTGACACACACACCACATCTACACAGTGACACACATACCACATCTATACAGTGACACACACACCACATCTACACAGTGACACACACACCACATCTACACAGTGACACACATGCCACATCTACACAGTGACACACACACCACATCTACACAGTGACACACACACCACATCTACACAGTGACAAACACACCACATCTACACAGTGACACACAATTACCTTAGAAGAGCTAAAAAACACAATACTGTTTCTACACAACAAAACGAGTTCGGTAGGTGTTGATGCAGTTTCGACTGAAATGATTAAACATCTCCCTGAAAACTATCTTATTTTCCTACACAAAATTTTGCAGAAATGCTGGGTTAGCGGAACTGTACCACAAATCTGGCAAAAGTCTATAGTTATACCGATATTAAAAGCAGCAAAATCGAAAACTGCTTTGACGTCCCACACGAGCAAACTAATGGAAAGATTGATCTTAAACAGACTTTTACACTACTGTGATAAAAATAACGTTATTCCGGTAAACCAGGCGGGTTTTAGAAAAGGGAGATCCGCAGTTGAACACCTGGTTAAACTTACGACTCAGATCAAACAACAGTTTGCCCGCAGAAAAAGTGTTTTAGCTACTTTCTTTGATGTTAAAAAAGCTTACGATCAAGTTTGGCATAAACGTTTATTGTTCAAGCTAAAATCTGTTGGTTTATCTGGCAATATGTACAATTACATTAAATCTTTTTTAGCTAATAGAACAATACAGGCTAGAGTGGGAGCTAGTTATTCTACTTCACGGCACCTCGACATGGGGATTCCACAAGGTTCAGTGATAGCACCTATTTTATTTAATATCCTTATACAGGATCTTCCTAAAGCTTTTTCAAATCGTGTTGTTTTAGTACAGTATGCTGATGATATATGCACTTGGATGAATATCACTTTAAAAAAGACAACTCCACAGAGAACACGGAATTACATCAGGAAATTGTATCAAATTGATCTTGATAATCTTGGAAACTATATGTTAGAAAATGGTCTGTCATTGTCGGCAGAAAAGACTAACATGATGCTGTTTGATCCTAGTGGTAACTCAAATAACTTGCCTACTTTCAAATTGCTTGGTGAAGTGTTAAATTACAAACAGGTCGTAAAGTTTCTGGGAGTTTACATCACTTCGAAATTAAGCTGGAATGTTCATTTTGATTATATTTTAACAAAAGCACGAAAAACCTTAAATTTTCTAAAGATAATAAGCAAATTACCCTGGGGAATGGATACAAATATACTGATTCATCTGTCAACAGCGCTGGTCAGGTCCAAATTATCCTACGCGCAAGAAGTTTTTTTCAATGCACCTAAATATTTACTAAAAAGATTCAGAACTTGTTTTAGTACAGTATGCTGATGATATATGCACTTGGATGAATATCACTTTAAAAAAGACAACTCCACAGAGAACACGGAATTACATCAGGAAATTGTATCAAATTGATCTTGATAATCTTGGAAACTATATGTTAGAAAATGGTCTGTCATTGTCGGCAGAAAAAACTAACATGATGCTGTTTGATCCTGGTGGTAACTTAATTACAATATTTATATAGCGCAAAATCTTGATAAAATCAAATCTAAGCGCTGAAGCAGACACACACGCAAGCACGCACGCACGCACGCACGCACACACACGCACGCACACACACACACACACATACACACACACACACGCATGGCTATAAATGGGGAGAAAGAATAAAAGCAATAAAAGCAAGAATAAAAGCAATGGAAAATTATAGAGAGCATAGCATATACAATTATATATTATAACCATGTGATTCCCTCCGAGCGGAGACAGGCTGCAGAGGGGGGTTAGGATTTTATGCGGAGGAGAAAAGGTGAGTTTTGAGAGCGGACTTGAAGGAGACAAAAGTAGGTTGCTGACGGACTGAGAGAGGAAGTTTGTTCCAGGAGAGTGGACCAGAAACAGAGAAGGCTCGTGGACCATAGGTATTGAGCTTAGTGCGTGGAAAGCGAAAAGTCAGAGGATCGGAGGCAGAGCGGAGGGTACGTGAGGGAACATAGATCTCAAGTAGGCTTGACAGGTAATCGGGGGCTGCGTTATTGAGGCTTTTGTAGCACATGGTGTCTAGTTTGTACTGTATGCGCTTTGATACAGGGAGCCAGTGAAGTTGTGCCATGAGAGGAGATATGTGGTCAGCTTTTTTCTTTTTGAGTACAAGGCGTACAGCATTGTTTTGAATGCGCTGTAGGATGTGAATGGTGGAGGCAGGAAGACCAGACAGGAGTGAATTGCAATAGTCAATGCGAGACATTATGAAGGAGAGAACGAGTTTTGCAGTTGTTTCGACAGAGAGATACTTCCTGATCAGCCTTATACGATGGAGATGATAGTAGCAGGATCTGGCAGTTTGAGAAACAAAGTTGTTCATGGAGAGGGTAGAGTCAATGCAGACACCAAGGTTTTTAGCTGAATCAGAAATTGGGACTGATGTGTTACATAATGGGAGAGAAAGAGGAGGCAGCTGAGAAAGTTTCTGACGGGTGCCAATGAGGATAGCTTCTGTTTTGTCGTCATTAAGCTGAAGTCTATTGTGTGTCATCCAGTTCTTAATGTCCGAGTAACACTCAGTGGTGCGAGTCAACAGGCGCTGTATATTATCAGGTGAGTCACTGTCTTGAAGTTGGGTGTCATCAGCATAGAAGTGGTGTTTTATATTGCTTGGTGAAGTGTTAAATTACAAACAGGTCGTAAAATTTCTGGGAGTTTACATCACTTCGAAATTAAGCTGGAATGTTCATTTTGATTATATTTTAACAAAAGCACGAAAAACCTTAAATTTTCTAAAGATAATAAGCAAATTACCCTGGGGAATGGATACAAATATACTGATTCATCTGTCAACAGCGCTGGTCAGGTCTAAATTATCCTATGCGCAAGAAGTTTTTTTCAATGCACCTAAATATTTACTAAAAAAGATTCAGAATTTGGACTGCAAAAGTCTTAAAATTGCACTAGGTGTACCAACTCATGCTTCTACTCTGGAAACGTACAAAGTTGCTGGAATTCTACCTCTACACAACCATCGTGAGCTAGCTACAGCAAAGTTTGCAATTAGAACTACTTCACAAACGAATAATTTTGTGAGCAAAGAAATTAAAATCAGGTCTGATATTGACTTTCCAAAACGAGCAAAAAACATTTCATCACAAATTACAACCGCAAATTACATATCTGACCTGATCAAACAATCCAGCATAACTATGGATGAAATA
>JAPXFY010002858.1:5000-15000 GCA_030674185.1 Monoplex corrugatus
TGAAATGACACGGTAAGAAAGAAAATAACCCCTCCAGTCCCTCTCTCTTTCTCTGTTCTGGCCACTGAAATGACACGGTAAGAAAGAAAATAACCCCTCCAGTCCCTCTCTCTTTCTCTGTTCTGGCCACTGAAATGACACGGTAAGAAAGAAAATAACCCCTCCAGTCCCTCTCTCTTTCTCTGTTCTGGCCACTGAAATGACACGGTAAGAAAGAAAATAACCCCTCCAGTCCCTCTCTCTTTCTCTGTTCTGGCCACTGAAATGACACGGTAAGAAAGAAAATAACCCCTCCAGTCCCTCTCTCTTTCTCTGTTCTGGCCACTGAAATGACACGGTAAGAAAGAAAATAACCCCTCCAGTCCCTCTCTCTTTCTCTGGTCTGGCCACTGAAATGACACGGTAAGAAAGAAAATAACCCCTCCAGTCCCTCTCTCTTTCTCTGGTCTGGCCACTGAAATGACACGGTAAGAAAGAAAATAACCCCTCCAGTCCCTCTCTCTTTCTCTGTTCTGGCCACTGAAATGACACGGTAAGAAAGAAAATAACCCCTCCAGTCCCTCTCTCTTTCTCTGTTCTGGCCACTGAAATGACACGGTAAGAAAGAAAATAACACCTCCAGTCCCTCTCTTTCTCTGTTCTGGCCACTGAAATGACACGGTAAGAAAGAAAATAACCCCTCCAGTTCCTCTCTCTTTCTCTGGTCTGGCCACTGAAATGACACGGTAAGAAAGAAAATAACCCCTCCAGTCCCTCTCTCTTTCTCTGGTCTGGCCACTGAAATGACACGGTAAGAAAGAAAATAACCCCTCCAGTCCCTCTCTCTTTCTCTGTTCTGGCCACTGAAATGACACGGTAAGAAAGAAAATAACCCCTCCAATCCCTCTCTCTTCTCTGTTCTGGCCACTGAAATGACACGGTAAGAAAGAAAATAACCCCTCCAGTCCCTCTCTCTTTCTCTGTTCTGGCCACTGAAATGACACGGTAAGAAAGAAAATAACCCCTCCAGTCCCTCTCTCTTTCTCTGTTCTGGCCACTGAAATGACACGGTAAGAAAGAAAATAACCCCTCCAGTCCCTCTCTCTTTCTCTGGTCTGGCCACTGAAATGACACGGTAAGAAAGAAAATAACCCCTCCAGTCCCTCTCTCTTTCTCTGGTCTGGCCACTGAAATGACACGGTAAGAAAGAAAATAACCCCTCCAGTCCCTCTCTCTTTCTCTGGTCTGGCCACTGAAATGACACGGTAAGAAAGAAAATAACCCCTCCAGTCCCTCTCTCTTTCTCTGTTCTGGCCACTGAAATGACACGGTAAGAAAGAAAATAACCCCTCCAGTCCCTCTCTCTTTCTCTGTTCTGGCCACTGAAATGACACGGTAAGAAAGAAAATAACCCCTCCAGTCCCTCTCTCTTTCTCTGGTCTGGCCACTGAAATGACACGGTAAGAAAGAAAATAACCCCTCCAGTCCCTCTCCTTTCTCTGGTCTGGCCACTGAAATGACACGGTAAGAAAGAAAATAACCCCTCCAGTCCCTCTCTCTTTCTCTGTTCTGGCCACTGAAATGACACGGTAAGAAAGAAAATAACCCCTCCAGTCCCTCTCTCTTTCTCTGTTCTGGCCACTGAAATGACACGGTAAGAAAGAAAATAACCCCTCCAGTCCCTCTCTCTTTCTCTGTTCTGGCCACTGAAATGACACGGTAAGAAAGAAAATAACCCCTCCAGTCCCTCTCTCTTTCTCTGTTCTGGCCACTGAAATGACACGGTAAGAAAGAAAATAACCCCTCCAGTCCCTCTCTCTTTCTCTGGTCTGGCCACTGAAATGACACGGTAAGAAAGAAAATAACCCCTCCAGTCCCTCTCTCTTTCTCTGGTCTGGCCACTGAAATGACACGGTAAGAAAGAAAATAACCCCTCCAGTCCCTCTCTCTTTCTCTGGTCTGGCCACTGAAATGACACGGTAAGAAAGAAAATAACCCCTCCAGTCCCTCTCTCTTTCTCTGTTCTGGCCACTGAAATGACACGGTAAGAAAGAAAATAACCCCTCCAGTCCCTCTCTCTTTCTCTGTTCTGGCCACTGAAATGACACGGTAAGAAAGAAAATAACCCCTCCAGTCCCTCTCTCTTTCTCTGTTCTGGCCACTGAAATGACACGGTAAGAAAGAAAATAACCCCTCCAGTCCCTCTCTCTTTTTCTGGTGTGGCCACTGAAATGACACGGTAAAAAGAAAATAACCCCTCCAGTCCCTCTCTCTTTTTCTGGTGTGGCCACTGAAATGACACGGTAAGAAAGAAAATAACCCCTCCAGTCCCTCTCTCTTTCTCTGGTGTGGCCACTGAAATGACACGGTAAGAAAGAAAATAACCCCTCCAGTCCCTCTCTCTTTCTCTGGTCTGGCCACTGAAATGACACGGTAAGAAAGAAAATAACCCCTCCAGTCCCTCTCTCTTTCTCTGGTCTGGCCACTGAAATGACACGGTAAGAAAGAAAATAACCCCTCCAGTCCCTCTCTCTTTCTCTGTTCTGGCCACTGAAATGACACGGTAAGAAAGAAAATAACCCCTCCAGTCCCTCTTTCTTTCTCTGGTCTGGCCACTGAAATGACACGGTAAGAAAGAAAATAACCCCTCCAGTCCCTCTCTCTTTCTCTGTTCTGGCCACTGAAATGACACGGTAAGAAAGAAAATAACCCCTCCAGTCCCTCTCTCTTTCTCTGTTCTGGCCACTGAAATGACACGGTAAGAAAGAAAATAACCCCTCCAGTCCCTCTCTCTTTCTCTGTGTCTGGCCACTGAAATGACACGGTAAGAAAGAAAATAACCCCTCCAGTCCCTCTCTCTTTCTCGGGTCTGGCCACTGAAATGACACGGTAAGAAAGAAAATAACCCCTCCAGTCCCTCTCTCTTTCTCTGTTCTGGCCACTGAAATGACACGGTAAGAAAGAAAATAACCCCTCCAGTCCCTCTCTCTTTCTCGGGTCTGGCCACTGAAATGACACGGTAAGAAAGAAAATAACCCCTCCAGTCCCTCTCTCTTTCTCTGTTCTGGCCACTGAAATGACACGGTAAGAATGACACGTAAGAAAGAAAATAACCCCTCCAGTCCCTCTCTCTTTCTCTGTTCTGGCCACTGAAATGACACGGTAAGAAAGAAAATAACCCCTCCAGTCCCTCTCTCTTTCTCTGGTCTGGCCACTGAAATGACACGGTAAGAAAGAAAATAACCCCTCCATCCCTCTCTCTTTCTCTGTTCTGGCCACTGAAATGACACGGTAAGAAAGAAAATAACCCCTCCAGTCCCTCTCTCTTTCTCTGGTCTGGCCACTGAAATGACACGGTAAGAAAGAAAATAACCCCTCCAGTCCCTCTCTCTTTCTCTGGTCTGGCCACTGAAATGACACGGTAAGAAAGAAAATAACCCCTCCAGTCCCTCCTCTTTCTCTGTCTGGCCACTGAAATGACACGGTAAGAAAGAAAATAACCCCTCCAGTCCCTCTCTCTTTCTCTGTTCTGGCCACTGAAATGACACGGTAAGAAAGAAAATAACCCCTCCAGTCCCTCTCTCTTTCTCTG
This sequence comes from Monoplex corrugatus, assembly GCA_030674185.1. Lineage (NCBI taxonomy): Eukaryota > Metazoa > Mollusca > Gastropoda > Littorinimorpha > Ranellidae > Monoplex > Monoplex corrugatus. Next base: position 8,572 of record JAPXFY010002858.1, read on the forward strand.
TTCTGGCCACTGAAATGACACGGTAAGAAAGAAAATAACCCCTCCAGTCCCTCTCTCTTTCTCTGTTCTGGCCACTGAAATGACACGGTAAGAAAGAAAATAACCCCTCCAGTCCCTCTCTCTTTCTCTGTTCTGGCCACTGAAATGACACGGTAAGAAAGAAAATAACCCCTCCAGTCCCTCTCTCTTTCTCTGGTTTTGGCCACTGAAATGACACGGTAAGAAAGAAAATAACCCCTCCAGTCCCTCTCTCTTTCTCTGTTCTGGCCACTGAAATGACACGGTAAGAAAGAAAATAACCCCTCCAGTCCCTCTCTCTTTCTCTGTTCTGGCCACTGAAATGACACGGTAAGAAAGAAAATAACCCCTCCAGTCCCTCTCTCTTTCTCTGTTCTGGCCACTGAAATGACACGGTAAGAAAGAAAATAACCCCTCCAGTCCCTCTCTCTTTCTCTGTTCTGGCCACTGAAATGACACGGTAAGAAAGAAAATAACCCCTCCAGTCCCTCTCTCTTTCTCTGTTCTGGCCACTGAAATGACACGGTAAGAAAGAAAATAACCCCTCCAGTCCCTCTCTCTTTCTCTGGTCTGGCCACTGAAATGACACGGTAAGAAAGAAAATAACCCCTCCAGTCCCTCTCTCTTTCTCTGTCTGGCCACTGAAATGACACGGTAAGAAAGAAAATAACCCCTCCAGTCCCTCTCTCTTTCTCTGTTCTGGCCCCTGAAATGACACGGTAAGAAAGAAAATAACCCTCCAGTCCTCTCTCTTTCTCTGTTCTGGCACTGAAATGACACGTAAGAAAGAAAATAACCCCTCCGTCCTCTCTCTTCTCTGTTCTGGCACTGAAATGACACGGTAAGAAAGAAAATAACCCCTCCAGTCCCTCTCTCTTTCTCTGTTCTGGCCACTGAAATGACACGGTAAGAAAGAAAATAACCCCTCCAGTCCCTCTCTCTTTCTCTGTCTGGCCACTGAAATGACACGGTAAGAAAGAAAATAACCCCCACCTCTGCCCGTGACACGTAGAAAGAAAATAACCCTCCAGTCCTCTCTCTTTCTCTGGTCTGGCCACTGAAGACACGTAAGAAAGAAAATACCCCTCAGTCCTCTATTCCTGTCTGGCCACTGAATGACACGTAAGAAAGAAATAACCTCCAGTCCCTCCTCTTTCTCTGTCTGGCCACTATGACACGTAAGAAAGAATACCCCTCCTCCCTCTCTCTTTCTCTGTCTGGCCACTGAAATGACACGGTAAGAAAGAAAATAACCCCTCCAGTCCCTCTCTCTTTCTCTGTTCTGGCCACTGAAATGACACGGTAAGAAAGAAAATAACCCCTCCAGTCCCTCTCTCTTTCTCTGTTCTGGCCACTGAAATGACACGGTAAGAAAGAAAATAACCCCTCCAGTCCCTCTCTCTTTCTCTGTCTGGCCACTGAAATGACACGGTAAGAAAGAAAATAACCCTCCAGTCCCTCTCTCTTTCTCTGTCTGGCCCACTGGAAAAATGACACGTAAAAGAAAATATCACTGCTATAAATGAACGTATAACCCTCCAGTTCTCTTTTGCACTGTGAATAAATAGACTCTCTACTCCTACTGACCTCTCCCCTCCTATCTGTCTCTCTCCCGTTCTCTGTCTGTCTGTCTCTTCTCTCTCTCTCTCCTCTCTCTCTCTCCTCTCTCATCTCTCTCTCTCTCTCTCTTCTTTACTGGCTACAGAAAACATTATCTATGAATCTTATATTGTACTTAGATTAGTGTAGACCCTGTATGAGCGAGGGCTGGAGATAAAAAAACAAACCATCATCAATATATCATGTACATGTTATCATAACTCTCGAAAATGATCCCAAAAAATAGTGTCTTTTGTTTTATCACTTTCTAACCCGCATCTGTCCCCATAGGACGTCTCCATCTGCATGTCCCCACCATCATGAACCATAGTGATTTAAGTATTCAGGCAAGTCACGTTTGATTTACGGCGAAAAGTGGTGATCACCATCATTAACTGCCAGTGGCGTTAGTGTCACCCAGGGTACCCACGTCAGATTAGTTGATGGTAATTTCTCTTGGACAGAGAAAAAAAAAAAAAGGTTTCTCTGAGTAATTTATGCCATACTTTCTGGTCTATGTTACTACGTGTCTAGTGCTTTGGTCGCCAACTCTCTCTCTCTCTCTCTCTCTCTCTCTCTCTCTCTCTCTCTCTCTCTCTCTCTCTCTCTCTCTCTTACTCTGTCTCTCTCTTTCTTACTCACTATGTCTCTGTCTCTGTCTCTCTCTCTCTCTTACTCAGTCTCTGACTCTCACTCTCTCTCTCTGTCTCTCTCTCCCTATTTCTCTGTCTGTCTGTCTATAGGTCTCTGTCTCTGTCTTTCCCTCTCTCTGTGTCTGTCTGTCTGTCTCAGTCTCTGTCTGTTTGTCTCTCTGTCTCTCTGTCTCTCTCTCTCGCTTTTTGATCCTTAGGTGTGCTGCGGTTTCAGGAAGACTCCAGTTTTTTTTAAAGCTATTAATGGTAGTCTTGGTGTTATGCTACATACTCTTATTTGATGGCAAAATTTAATAGTTTCAAGGTGGGTCTTTCCCTAGAAACGACAACGACTTTTTTGTTTGTTTCAGTGATTGTCATTACATTTTCATGACATTTTATTAATTTCCTCAAATTTCGTCATTGCGGCATTTATGTGTTCATTTACTGTTAGTCATTGTATATTGCTACATTTTACTTTATTAGTTTCATTAGTCTTTATTATCCACCAAATTCCACTTGAGGTGATCTTCCAGCAGCACGGGCCACTCCATGTTTCTGTGTGTGTGTGTGTGTGTGTGTGTGTGTGTGTGTGTGTGTGTGTGTGTGTGTGTGTGTGTGTGTGTGTGTGTGTGTGTGTGTGTGTGTGTGTGTATTGAGTGTGTATGTATGTATGTATGTATGTATGCATGCATGTATGTATGTATGTATGTATGTCATCATAGGCGTCCTTCAGTCTCGGAAGACTATTGAGTTGCGCTCTGGGTGCCTATTCTGGTGCAGCGCCGGGTGTGGCTGGCCAGTCCGACGCGGGAATGACAGTCCCTGTGGCAGAGGGCACAGATGAAGTCTGACGCTGGTCTGTCTGCCTGGGCTGCAGCCTTTCTTCTCGTTCTCTTTTCCTCGTGCCGCTGAGCGAGTGTCTCTTCGAACTTGGAGAGACCTTTCTGCACAGTCTGTCTCCAGGCTGACCGTTCGAGGGCTGTTGCTTCCCAGTTGTCTTTGTCGATATTCAAGGCTTTTAGGTCCCTCTTGCACACGTCTTTGAATCGCAGCTGTGGTCTGCCTGTGGGACGTTTTCCCTGCACCAGTTCTCCATAGAGGAGGTCTTTGGGGATCCGTCCGTCGTCCATGCGCACGGCATGGCCAAGCCAGCGCATGCGTCTCTGTTTCAGCAGCGTGTACATGCTGGTGCATCCAGCTCTTTCCAGGACAGTGTTGTTCGGGACCTTGTACTGCCAGGTGATGTTTAGAATGCGTCGGAGGCTACGCATGTGAAAAGCATTGAGCTTTTGCTCTTGTCGGGCACGCAAAGTCCAGGACTCGCTGCCATACAGGAGGGTGCTCACGACGCAGGCTCTGTAGATCTGGATTTTTGTGTGCTCAGTCAGCTTGCTGTTGTTCCATGCTTTCTTCGTCAGTCTGGTCATGGTGGTAGCTGCCTTGCCGATGCGCCTGTTGAGCTCTATGTCAAGTGAGAGGGTGTCTGAGATTGTTGAGCCCAGATAAACAAAGTCATGGACGACATCCAGTTCATGGTCATTGATGCTGATGGCTGGGGGAGAGTCAACATCCTGTCCCATGACCTGTGTTTTCTTCAAGCTTATGGTAAGCCCAAAGTTTTGGCAGGCATCGCTGAAGCGAGTCATGAGCTGCTGTAGGTCCTCAGCTGAGTGGGCGGTTACTGCCGCGTCGTCTGCAAAGATGAAGTCACGCAGGCACCTCAGCTGGACTTTGGTCTTGGCTCTTAGTCTGGAGAGGTTGAAGAGCTTACCGTCTGTCCTGGTTCGGAGGTATATGCCTTCAGCTGCAGGACCGAATGCGTGTTTCAGCATCACAGCAAAAAAGATTCCAAACAGGGTGGGAGCCAGGACGCAACCCTGTTTCACTCCGCTCCGTATGTTGAAGGCAGCTGATGTTGAGCCGTCAAAGACGACGGTGCCTTTCATGTCTTCGTGGAAGGATCTGATGATGCTGAGAAGTTTGGGTGGACATCCAATTTGGGGAAGGATTTTGAAGAGGCCATCCCTACTGACCAGATCGAAGGCCTTTGTGAGGTCTATGAAGGCAACGAAGAGTGGCTGCCTTTGCTCCCTGCATTTCTCCTGAAGTTGTTTGAGGGAGAAGATCATGTCTATAGTGGATCTGTTGGCACGGAACCCGCACTGCGATTCAGGGTAGACTTGCTCTGCGAGTACCTGGAGCCTCTTCAGTACTACTCGTGCGAAGACTTTCCCAACGATACTGAGGAGGGATATGCCGCGATAATTATTGCAATCGCTTTTGTCACCTTTGTTTTTGTACAGTGTGACGACGTTAGCATCCCTCATGTCTTGTGGTACTTCGCCTTCACTCCAACAGAGGCAGAGGATTTCATGCAACTCGGTGATGAGTGTCTCTTTGCAGCACTTCAGTACTTCGGCGGGAATACCGTCTTTCCCTGGTGCCTTGCCAGAGGCAAGAGAGTCCAGGGCTTCGCTGAGCTCATCTATGGTTGGTTCTCTGTCAAGCTCTTCCAGCTCTGGTAGGCACTCTATGGCATTCAGGGCGTCTTCTGAGACTACAGTTTCCCTTGCATATAGCTCAGTGTAGTGTTCTACCCAGCGCTCCATCTGTTGTTCTCTGTCTTGAATCACCTCCCCTGTAGCTGATTTCAAAGGGGCAGTTTTCTTTTGCGTTGGGCCCAATGCCTGCTTGATGCCTTCATACATCGCCTTGATGTTGCCTGTGTCAGCCGCAATCTGAATCTGGGAGCAAAGCTGAAGCCAATAGCCATTGGCGCATTGTCTGGCACACTGCTGGACTTTGCTGCGAGCAGCGCGGAGAACCTGGAGGTTCTGCTCACTGGGATTGCTTTTGTATGCTGTCAAGGCGTTTCTCTTGGCCTCGATGACTGGTGTCATTTCTTCTGAGTGGGCTTCGAACCAATCAGCTGACTTGCTGGTCTTTTTGCCAAATGTAGACATGGCGGCATTGTAGACAGCATCTCTGAAGTGTTCCCATCGGTCTTGGGCGTTTGCAGTGGGTGGGCCAGGGAGAGAATCCTCCAACACACGCGCAAACTCCTCCACTTTTCTTTGATCGCGTGTTTTGCTGGTGTCAATGCGAGGTCGGCCCTCCTTTCTCGTACGGTGCAGTCTCTTCGCGCAGAGCTTCACATTGCTGCACACCAAAGAGTGGTCAGTGTCACAATCGGCGCTCTGGTAGCTGCGAGTGATCTTGATGCTAGAAAGGTTGACACGTCTGGTGAGGATCAGGTCGAGCTGGTGCCAGTGTTTGGATCGCGGGTGTCTCCAGGAGACTCGATGCTGAGGCTTCGTGTTGAAGAAGGTGTTACTGACGCACAACCCATAATGACAACAGAGCTCTAGCAGGCGCTGGCCATTCTCGTTCATTTTCCCAGTGCCGAACTGACCCAAGCAGATGGGCCAGGAATTGTAATCGACACCCACTCTGGCGTTGAAATCGCCGGCGATGAACAGTAGTTCTCTGTCAGGAATTCTCCTTATAGCAGCACTGAGGTCGTCATAAAACTTGTCTTTTGCTTCTGCTGTGGATGCCAAAGTTGGTGCGTAGGCACTGATTAGACTGACTGGTCCTGAGGTAGTTTGGAGTCGGAGAGACAGGATTCGCTCTGTTCCTTCTGCTGGTGGGGTTATGGATCCCAATAATCTGTTTCTAACTGCGAATCCCACGCCGTGTTCTCTGACCTCGTCTGATGGTTTGCCCTGCCAGAACAGGGTGAAGTCTCTCTCCCTCACAGATCCTGTTTCTGGGAGCCTGGTTTCTTGAAGGGCGACGATGTCCATCTGCAGTCTGCTCAGTTCTCTGTCGATGACGGCTGTCTTGCGAGCATCATTTACTTCTTGCAGATCGTCAGAAAAGCCTGGTGTCATTGTCCTTACGTTCCATGTGCCCAATTTCAGGGCGGGAGTTTTCGTTTTTCTGTTGCCTGGTGCACAGTTGTCGATCCGCTTGTCGGTTTTCACCCTAAACCCCACGCACCCAGTGAGGCTAACGGACCGTGGCGGGGCAGCACCTTACTGGCTGGGGGCTGCCCAGCTTAAGGCGGGCGGTAGCTGCCCAGTGAGATGCGATGACCTCTCCCACCGTCGGAAGCAGCCCCTGGCGTCTGACTCTACGCCAATTGAGTATGCAGACTTAAAACCGGTAAACTGCT
>JAPXFY010002858.1:20000-24624 GCA_030674185.1 Monoplex corrugatus
ATAAAGGCTGATGAGGAATGAACGGGGTATGATTGGGCTGGTTACGCACGCTTTGTAATGACACGGTAGCAGTGATAATGGCTGGACTCGTTTTTGTCTTCACATTTTCTACTTTCAGCTTTCCCGAAGATATCATTGCAGCGCTCTGGTGATCCCATATGCACTAACACCGCAAATAACATTTGATGGAAAAAGAAAACAGTCGCTGTGGTGTAGTGGTTAACGCAACTGACTACCGACTGCAAGGCTGTAGTTTCGAATCCCCATCAATCCCTTCAAAAATATATCATTGTGGATTTTTTTTGTGGCTCTAACCGGCTCCTACCCAGAGTTGGGCGTGCTATGGTCTCATTGGGAAGACTGGCACCACACAGTCAAGTCTCATCCACTTCACGAATGCGTCATTGAGGGTGTTGCTCAAATCTTCTGACCAGCGCTGCAAGTGTCTGTATCTCTCGGGCCTGGTTGACGCCAGGATATATCATGATAGGAAGCGAAGAGTACAGCCCTGTCACTCAGTCTCAATCCTAGATGGAATTCCAGAGTTTCATGATCATCATCCTCATCGACATCATCATCGTTGCATTGTAAAAAAAAAAAGAAAAATGTATATAAAAACTGTGCCAGCTTCTGTGACCATTAGGGTGGCGTAGAGAATGGGAAAAACAAAAACAAAAACAAAAACAAAATCAAAAACAAAAAAACCGTGGGCATAAAAGTAACCCCCCCTGAGTGTGATGATCTAAAAAAAAAGATTAAAAAACTTAAAAATCGATGGGAAAGCAGGTAAAATTCAGCGTGGAGTACGTTCTTATCCTGCGTAGAAATCGTTCACCTTGAAGAGATTTTTTAAAAAATAACGTACATAATGCATGGATTCTATCATGTGTGTGTGTGTGTGTGTGTGTGTGTGTGTGTGTGTGTGTGTGTGTGTGTGTGTGGTGTGGTGTGGTGTGGTGTGGTGTGGTGTGGTGTGGTGTGGTGTGGTGTGGTGTGGTGTGGTGTGGTGTGGTGTGGTGTGGTGTGGTGTGGTGTGTGTGTGTGTGTTGTGTCGTTTCGTGTCGTGTCGTGTCGTGTCGTGTCGTGTCGTGTCGTGTTGTGGTGTGTGTGTGTGTGTGTGTGTGTGTATGTGTGTGTGTGTGTGTGTGTGTGTGTGTGTTGTGACTGTTTTCTCTATTTGATTTTTTTTAAACTTGTTTGTTTTACAGTGTTTAGTCACTAATTTCTTTTGTTTCTGGTTTTGTATGTTTGTGTGTTTGTTTTGTATCTTTCATTCGGCCACAAGAGGGTTTGTGTTCTTCTGCATATAATGAGAGAGATATGGAGGGAGTGACGGAGGGAGAGAGATATATAGGGAGAGATGTAGACAGAGGGGGGAGGGATAGAAAAAAAAGAGAGACAGAGACAGACAGACAGACACACACACACACACACACACAAAGACAGAGAGAGACAAAGAGGGACACAGAGAGAGAGAGAGACAGAGAGCGATAGAGAGACAGAGAGGGAGAGAGGCAGAGAGCAGACAGACAGAGACAGAGACAGAGACAGAGACAGACAGACAGACAGACAGAGAGGAATAACCCTGTTGTTTTCGTTAACGGTGCTAAATCGACGCTGAACGCGGGAACTGTTTCAGCGTCTGGAACCCGGAACATATCGCACCCTTCACAGCCCTTTTAATTACGGGCCATCATTCTGCTCCAAGGAAGTGTTCTTCATCTGCCGTAACAGGCTGCAATTCCGGTATGCGCTCCGCATCAGGAAGAGAGTTCTTCAAATGTTACATAGAACCGATAACATTATACGGTTGTGAGGCGTATACCGTCAACCCGAAATCCAGAATAAGATTGAGCCAGCCGAGATATGGTTTCTAAGAAGAATGTTGAGAGTTCCATGGACAGTAAAGAAAACAGATGAGACAGTCCTGATGGATGCAGAAACAAGAAGATCATTCATTAAGCAGATTAGGAAAAGACAGGCAACATGTATAGGCCATTTTACGGGGAAGGGGGATTAGAGCACTTGGTTACAACAGGAATGGTGGAGGGAAAGAGAGCGCCAGGTAGACCAAGGGAGAAAATATTGGACGGACTTGCAGGGTGGCTGAGGACGGAGGGGGTATAAGATGTGCTTACGGCAGCAAGGGATAGATACATATGGAGGGCCATGATCGCCAACGCCATACGGCAGCGCACTTGATGATGATGATATGGGGTGAGCTCTAGTCGCTCAACAGCTCAGTTGTGAGAGCATCATGCTCATAACGCAGCGGTTGTGTGTTCAACCTTTGGGCAAGTCACTGTGTATTTCCTGTGCACAGGCTGAATGGTTCTTGTGATAATTATAGTCACAGATCAAACATTTGATCTGCGGGCCTCGGCAGCTCAGTTGGTTGAGCTCGGATTCACATGCTAATAGTTGTATGTTCGAAACCCGGGGTGCGCTACATTAAAACTGGCCTTCTCACTGTCCCATCTTAACATCATTGTTGTTCTGGCGGTGTCAGTATTAGGATTAGATAAATCCCCCTTCCCCCACTTCCTGGGAAGGCTATCCCCGTTGGTCATATCACCTGAGGTGAACTGAACCAAATCAATCAATCAAACATTTTCATCTCTGGAGTTCACTTCCAGTCCGCAACATTAAAACTTGGCCTGTTCGCTGCCCATAGTCGTGGACTAAAAATTTGGTCTCTGGGGTTCAATCTAGTTCCTCAACAAAAGGATCTGGCCCGTTCATTGCCCATCTTAACCCATTGACTCCCGCACTCTGTCAACCAACTGCTAAACTTAACCCTTTGATTCCCTCACCCTATCGACCAGCTTCCTGCAGGAAGCTGGTCGATAGGGTGAGGGAGTCAAAGGGTTAAGTTTTTGCTTTGCTAGCATGGTTGACAATGCGAAATTCTGGTGGACAGCGTGCAGGAGCCAAAGGGTTAATCTTTCCATCGTTCTGGTAGCGCCAACTTTAGTGCTTTATAGTCCTCCCCCACCTCATCCCTTTCCCCATTTCAAGGGTTTGCAAGTATACAGATTTTTTGTGAAAGAACAGAGTCTGCAAAAAAAAGTATATGTGATCTCGCATTTTGGGTATTTTGAGATATACATATCACTGTAAAGTGTACATTCTGCTGATTATTTTGGTACTTGGATAAAGCTTGTACTCAAAAAAATGTAGAAGTTATGTATATTTAAAGTCATTAAGTTGTATGACGGCCATTTTGAGAAAACGGCCTCTGAAGTTTCTGTGTGCTCTCCTACACATTGTCCTTAATTTTCTTTGTTTGGTGGCTTTGACCCAGTTTGTTTCTAATTTTAGCTGTCATTGTCTGAAAGGTGCACCAAAGAGCTTTCTGTCAGTATATTACATGTGCGGGTACTGTACAGTTTACGGTTTATAATAAAAGACAAAAAATAGGTACTTTTGGTAGGAAATTGCGTTCTTTCTGCTGCGATCAGTGCATTAGAATACCATTTTAAATTGATTAGTATAATTTTTTCAAGAAAAATAATTCTGTGGAGGACAGATTATAGTCTACAGAAATCAATTTTGATAAAAAGTCAAAACACCCCAGATAGACCCTCAGTCACCTTTTCAGCTCCTAGTGCTGCTCGACTGACTGCGAGATAAGACTGATTTCGTGGTGGGAGATCACATATGCACATTTGGACGTTATGTGTATATCGAATTGTTAAAGCTGTGATCATTCCAATGAAGCAAAATTCTAAACATACTTTTACGGGCATGGTCCCTTTTCTCTCACAATGTGTGGAAGCATAGGCCTACCATATTTCGGGGATGTAGATGCTGCGTATTTCCGCATTTCCACATCTCCAAACAGTGACAAGGATCATAAGATTTTTTTCTCACACATTTTTAAAAAAAAAATTAGGTTTAAGCAAGTAATCTAAACAAATGCAAAACAACAGTTAAGCGCAATTGCAGTAAGATCACGAAATCAAATTTGAATTCATTCAGAATATCCATATGTCTGAAATACATCTACATGAAGCACCATCACCTGCAAAAGACAAACATATCATTAACAACAACAACAACAGCAACAACAACAGCATCCGAAAGCACAACAATAACATCAACAACAACAACATCAACAACAATAAAACCATTCGGCAAACATACGCGGGCGTGATATTACGAAATCAGACTGGCTCTCACTTTCCATCACATACGTTGATAACATTTAAAATCAGAACTCGTATTTAATACAACCAGACAAGACAGGCGCAAATTTTCGGCTAACTGGTCTTTGTCAAAAATAGACGTAAGACCACAAACGATAAAATACCAAATACAAAAAATAGGAGAGAGAAAAAAAAAAACCTGAAACGTCCCTGCTGCTTTGTCGTGTGAGAGAAAAAGACCGAAGACGCTTTGGTCTTTGTTCGTTTGTGATCTTACATTCACGCTTGACAAAGGCCAGTTGGCTGAAAATTTGCACATGTCTTGTCCGGTTGTATTGAATGCACGTTCTGTTTCTCTTTTCGTCGTTTTTTTTTTTTTTTTTTTTTTTTTTTTCTGTTTCCTGTTTGGTTGAACACGGGCAGTCACCATTTGTCTTGGATTTGTATTAAATAAGACAATGATCCACATGAGACAT
>JAPXFY010002859.1:7500-12500 GCA_030674185.1 Monoplex corrugatus
CATGTGTACATTACTCCATGTGACAAGTAAGTTATAGAAACTATACATGTGTACATTACTCCATGTGACAAGTAAGTTATAGAAACTATACATGTGTACATTACTCCATGTGACAAGTAAGTTATGGTAACTATACATGTGTACATTACTCCATGTGACAAGTAAGTTATGGTAACTATACATGTGTACATTACTCCATGTGACAAGTAAGTTATGGAAACTACAGATGTTTACATTACTCCATGTGACAAGTAAGTTATGGTAACTATACATGTGTACATTACTCCATGTGACAAGTAAGTTATGGAAACTATACATGTGTACATTACTCCATGTGGCAAGTAAGTTATAGAAACTATACATGTGTACCTTACTCCATGTGGCAAGTAAGTTATAGAAACTACAGATGTTTACATTACTCCATGTGGCAAGTAAGTTATAGAAACTACAGATGTTTACATTACTCCATGTGACAAGTAAGTTATGGTAACTACAGATGTTTACATTACTCCATGTGGCAAGTAAGTTATGGAAACTATACATGTGTACATTACTCCTTGTGACAAGTAAGTTATGGAAACTATACATGTGTACATTACTCCATGTGACAAGTAAGTTATGGAAACTATACATGTGTACCTTACTCCATGTGACAAGTAAGTTATAGAAACTATACATGTGTACATTACTCCATGTGGCAAGTAAGTTATAGAAACTATACATGTTTACATTACTCCTTGTGACAAGTAAGTTATGGAAACTATACATGTGTACATTACTCCTTGTGACAAGTAAGTTATAGAAACTACAGATGTTTACATTACTCCATGTGACAAGTAAGTTATGGAAACTATACATGTGTACATTACTCCATGTGACAAGTAAGTTATGGAAACTATACATGTGTACATTACTCCATGTGACAAGTAAGTTATGGAAACTACAGATGTTTACATTACTCCATGTGGCAAGTAAGTTATGGAAACTATACATGTGTACATTACTCCATGTGACAAGTAAGTTATGGAAACTACAGATGTGTACATTACTCCATGTGACAAGTAAGTTATGGAAACTATACATGTGTACATTACTCCATGTGGCAAGTAAGTTATAGAAACTATACATGTGTACATTACTCCTTGTGACAAGTAAGTTATAGAAACTATACATGTGTACATTACTCCATGTGACAAGTAAGTTATGGAAACTATACATGTGTACATTACTCCATGTGACAAGTAAGTTATAGAAACTATACATGTGTACATTACTCCATGTGACAAGTAAGTTATAGAAACTATACATGTGTACCTTACTCCATGTGACAAGTAAGTTATAGAAACTATACATGTGTACATTACTCCATGTGACAAGTAAGTTATAGAAACTATACATGTGTACCTTACTCCATGTGACAAGTAAGTTATGGAAACTATACATGTGTACATTACTCCATGTGGCAAGTAAGTTATGGAAACTATACATGTGTACCTTACTCCATGTGACAAGTAAGTTATGGAAACTATACATGTGTACCTTACTCCATGTGGCAAGTAAGTTATGGAAACTATACATGTGTACATTACTCCATGTGGCAAGTAAGTTATAGAAACTATACATGTGTACCTTACTCCATGTGACAAGTAAGTTATAGAAACTACAGATGTTTACATTACTCCATGTGGCAAGTAAGTTATAGAAACTATACATGTTTACATTACTCCATGTGACAAGTAAGTTATGGAAACTATACATGTTTACATTACTCCATGTGACAAGTAAGTTATAGAAACTATACATGTGTACATTACTCCATGTGGCAAGTAAGTTATGGAAACTATACATGTGTACATTACTCCTTGTGACAAGTAAGTTATGGAAACTATACATGTGTACCTTACTCCATGTGACAAGTAAGTTATAGAAACTATACATGTGTACATTACTCCATGTGGCAAGTAAGTTATAGAAACTACAGATGTTTACATTACTCCATGTGGCAAGTAAGTTATGGAAACTATACATGTGTACATTACTCCATGTGGCAAGTAAGTTATGGAAACTATACATGTGTACATTACTCCTTGTGACAAGTAAGTTATGGAAACTATACATGTGTACATTACTCCATGTGGCAAGTAAGTTATGGAAACTATACATGTGTACATTACTCCTTGTGACAAGTAAGTTATAGAAACTACAGATGTTTACATTACTCCATGTGACAAGTAAGTTATGGAAACTATACATGTGTACATTACTCCATGTGACAAGTAAGTTATAGAAACTACAGATGTTTACATTACTCCATGTGACAAGTAAGTTATGGAAACTATACATGTGTACATTACTCCATGTGACAAGTAAGTTATAGAAACTATACATGTGTACATTACTCCTTGTGACAAGTAAGTTATGGAAACTATACATGTGTACATTACTCCATGTGACAAGTAAGTTATAGAAACTACAGATGTTTACATTACTCCATGTGACAAGTAAGTTATGGAAACTATACATGTGTACATTACTCCATGTGACAAGTAAGTTATAGAAACTACAGATGTTTACATTACTCCATGTGGCAAGTAAGTTATAGAAACTATACATGTGTACATTACTCCATGTGACAAGTAAGTTATAGAAACTATACATGTGTACATTACTCCATGTGACAAGTAAGTTATGGAAACTATACATGTGTACCTTACTCCATGTGACAAGTAAGTTATAGAAACTATACATGTGTACATTACTCCATGTGACAAGTAAGTTATGGAAACTATACATGTGTACATTACTCCATGTGACAAGTAAGTTATAGAAACTATACATGTGTACATTACTCCATGTGACAAGTAAGTTATAGAAACTATACATGTGTACATTACTCCATGTGACAAGTAAGTTATAGAAACTATACATGTGTACATTACTCCATGTGACAAGTAAGTTATAGAAACTATACATGTGTACATTACTCCATGTGACAAGTAAGTTATAGAAACTACAGATGTTTACATTACTCCATGTGACAAGTAAGTTATAGAAACTACAGATGTTTACATTACTCCATGTGACAAGTAAGTTATGGAAACTATACATGTGTACATTACTCCATGTGACAAGTAAGTTATAGAAACTATACATGTGTACATTACTCCATGTGACAAGTAAGTTATAGAAACTATAAATGTGTACATTACTCCATGTGGCAAGTAAGTTATAGAAACTACAGATGTTTACATTACTCCATGTGGCAAGTAAGTTATGGAAACTATACATGTGTACATTACTCCATGTGGCAAGTAAGTTATAGAAACTATACATGTTTACATTACTCCATGTGGCAAGTAAGTTATGGAAACTACAGATGTTTACATTACTCCATGTGGCAAGTAAGTTATAGAAACTATACATGTTTACATTACTCCATGTGGCAAGTAAGTTATAGAAACTATACATGTGTACATTACTCCATGTGGCAAGTAAGTTATAGAAACTATACATGTGTACATTACTCCATGTGGCAAGTAAGTTATAGAAACTATACATGTTTACATTACTCCATGTGACAAGTAAGTTATGGAAACTATACATGTGTACATTACTCCATGTGGCAAGTAAGTTATAGAAACTATACATGTTTACATTACTCCATGTGGCAAGTAAGTTATAGAAACTATACATGTGTACATTACTCCATGTGACAAGTAAGTTATAGAAACTATACATGTGTACATTACTCCTTGTGACAAGTAAGTTATAGAAACTATACATGTGTACATTACTCCATGTGGCAAGTAAGTTATGGAAACTATACATGTGTACATTACTCCATGTGGCAAGTAAGTTATAGAAACTGCAAATGTTTACATTACTGTCCGTGGCAAATAATTGTTATGGATACTACAGATGTTTACATCACTGTCTGTGGCAAGTAAGTTATGGAAACTGTAAATGTTTATATTGCTGCCTGTGATAGGTAACTTAGAAGAGAAGGGATATACTATGATGGTTTAACTCATGTATATATATATATATATATATATATATGTATATATATATGGTAGAAAGAAACTCTAGGGAGAGCTAGACAACAGAAGGTCTTCAGAGAAGTAACCCCCTTTAGACAAGTGTTTCGGCCCTGAATTCCTTACACTCTCGGGGGGCCGGGCCACATCCAGGTCATGACTCCTGGATGCCCTTCTGCTGTTGTCTATTTTTTTTTTCCCACGCCGGGGATCGAACCTGGGCGATTCTGCGCTTCAGAATTGCGGTACGCGGTTTTACCAATGTGCTAACGGGGCACACATCATCTGTAGGGAATTTAATCCTTATGAAGTTCACTTTTTTCGTTCCTCCTTGCCCAGATCCAGCTTGAGCTCCTTTCTGCTGCCTCTGCCATCGCTTTAAGGGCTCTAGTCCTCTTCTTCCCAGAAATGGCGAGTTGTTTCATGAGATCATAAGCGGAGGTGCCCACAAACCCTCTTGCCCCGACCTCTATGGCGAAGATTTTGACCCGCAGACCTGCTTTCTTCAGGGTGCTGGCAAGACCGGCGTATTTTTCGGTCTTGTAGATATGTGCTTCTTCCATTCTGCTTTCGTATGGCACAGTGAGTTCTATCAGAATCACTTGTTTCGAGGAGTCAGAGTGGAGAGCGATGTCTGGTCTCATGCCTGTCTTGCTGATGACATCTGGGTAATTTCTCCATTCTGGGAGGTCTGCTGTACACTCCCAGTCGACTGCTCCATCCAGAAGACCCTTTGGCAATGTGCTGGTTGTCATAGCACTTTCGGGCCAGACCTGTTTCCCTCCTGCTTTGTAGAACGTTGTCATAGCAATTGGTGCGTTTGGGGTCATGGTTTTTTCGCTAACCACATCTGTGATCACTTTCAGAACTTGGTTGTGCCTCCATGTATACCTTCCTTGGGCTAGCGCTACTTTGCAAGAGCTTAGGACATGTTCCACTGTTTGTTTCTTCTGACAGAGCGGA
>JAPXFY010002860.1:0-7500 GCA_030674185.1 Monoplex corrugatus
TCTTCTTCTTCTTCTTCTTCTTCTTCTTCTTCTTCTTCTTCTTCTTCTTCTTCTTCTTCTTCTTCTTCTTCTTCTTCTTCTTCTTTCTTCTTCTTCTTCTCTTCTTCTTCTTCTTCTTCTTCTTCTTTCTTCTTCTTCTTCTTCTTCTTCTTCTTCTTCTTCTCTTCTTCTTCTTCTTCTTCTTCTTCTTCTTCTTCTTCTTCTTCTTCTTCTTCTTCTTCTTCTTCTTCTTCTTCTTCTTCTTCTTCTTCTTCTTCTTCTTCTTCTTTCTTCTTCTTTTCTTCTTCTTCTTCTTCTTCTTCTTCTTCTTCTTCTTCTTCTTCTTCTTCTTCTTCTTTCTTCTTCTTCTTCTTCTTCTTCTTCTTCTTCTTCTTCTTCTTCTTTCTTCTTCTTCTTCTTCTTCTTCTTCTTCTTCTTCTTCTTCTTCTTCTTCTTCTTCTTCTTCTTCTTTCTTCTTCTTTCTCTTCTTCTTCTTCTTCTTCTTCTCTTCTTCTTCTTCTTCTTCTTCTTCTTCTTCTTCTTTCTTCTTCTTCTTCTTCTTCTTCTTCTTCTTCTTCTTCTTCTTCTTCTTCTTCTTCTTCTTCTTCCTTTTCTTCTTCTTCTTCTTCTTCTTCTTCTTTCTTCTTTTCTTCTTCTTCTTCTTCTTCTCTTCTTCTTCTTCTTCTTCTTCTTCTTCTTCTTCTTCTTCTTCTCTTCTTCTTCTCTTCTTCTTCTTCTTTCTTCTTCTTCGCATTCTTCTTCTTTCTTCTTCGCATTCTTCTTCACATTCTTCTTCTTCTTCTTCGCATTCTTCTTCTTCTTCTTCTTCGCATTCTTCTTCTTCGCATTCTTCTTCTTCGCATTCTTCTTCTTCTTCTTCTTCGCATTTTTCTTCTTCTTCTTCTTAATGTCCAGGACACCCTGTCAACCATGCCCACCTGACCCTTCCTTCTCTGGCACACCTCTTACTACTTTTACCCCAGTCTCACAAGAAGAAATTTTCAACACAATCAGATCCATGTCGTTCAAAACCTGCAAACTGGATCCTCTTCCAGGTTCTCTCTACTCCGACTGTCTCCCTACTCTCCTCCCATTCATCACTGACATCATCAACACTTCTCTTCAAACTGGAACTGTCCCAGATTCTTTCAAGTCTGCTATTGTTCACCCTCTCCTCAAGAAACACAATTTAGACCCAAATGAACTGAAAAATTACCGGCCTATCTCTAATCTCTCTTTCTTGTCAAAACTCCTTGAAAAAGTCGTCCTCAACCAGTTGAACTCTCCCTGTCTGCCAACAATCTCCTCAATCCATTCCAGTCAGCCTACCGCCAGTGCCATAGCACTGAAACTGCTCTACTACACATTCTCAACAATCTCCTCCTTGCAACTGATACTGGCAAAGTCTCTCTCCTCACACTCCTTGATCTGTCTGCAGCCTTCGATACCATTGACCATGGTATTCTCCTTTCTAGACTTCATCATACTTTTGGCATCTCTGACATTGCTCTCTCCTTTTTCACTTCGTATTTATCAAACAGAAAACAAACTGTTCTCATCAATGGCACTTACTCTCAACCTGCATACCTGACCTGTGGTGTTCCACAAGGATCTGTCCTTGGCCCTGTTCTTTTCACTCTTTACACCTCCCCCCTGTCCACCATCATCAACTCCCACTCTATAAAACACCACTTCTATGCTGATGACACCCAACTTCAAGACAGTGACTCACCTGATAATATACAGCGCCTGTTGACTCGCACCACTGAGTGTTACTCGGACATTAAGAACTGGATGACGTTCAACAAACTTCAGCTTAATGACGACAAGACAGAAGCTATCCTCATTGGC
Organism: Monoplex corrugatus; assembly: GCA_030674185.1. Taxonomy (NCBI): domain Eukaryota; kingdom Metazoa; phylum Mollusca; class Gastropoda; order Littorinimorpha; family Ranellidae; genus Monoplex; species Monoplex corrugatus. Next base: position 1,831 of record JAPXFY010002860.1, read on the forward strand.
ACCCGTCAGAAACTTTCTCAGCTGCCTCCTCTTTCTCTCCCATTATGTAACACATCAGTCCCAATTTCTGATTCAGCTAAAAACCTTGGTGTCTGCATTGACTCTACCCTCTCCATGAACAACTTTGTTTCTCAAACTGCCAGATCTTGCTACTATCATCTCCATCGTATAAGGCTGATCAGGAAGTATCTCTCTGTCGAAACAACTGCAAAACTCGTTCTCTCCTTCATAATGTCTCGCATTGACTATTGCAATTCACTCCTGTCTGGTCTTCCTGCCTCCACCATTCACATCCTACAGCGCATTCAAAACAATGCTGTACGCCTTGTACTCAAAAAGAAAAAAGCTGACCACATATCTCCTCTCCTGGCACAACTTCACTGGCTCCCTGTATCAAAGCGCATACAGTACAAACTAGACACCATGTGCTACAAAAGCCTCAATAACGCAGCCCCCTATTACCTGTCAAGCCTACTTGAGATCTATCTTCCCTCACGTACCCTCCGCTCTGCCTCCGATCCTCTGACTTTTCGCTTTCCACGCACTAAGCTCAATACCTATGGTCCACGAGCCTTCTCTGTTTCTGGTCCACTCTCCTGGAACAAACTTCCTCTCTCAGTCCGTCAGCAACCTACTTTTGTCTCCTTCAAGTCCGCTCTCAAAACTCACCTTTTCTCCTCCGCATAAAATCCTAACCTCACTCAACCCCCCCCCCCCCCCCCTCTGCAGCCTGTCTCCGCTCGGAGGGGAATCACATGGTTATAATATATAATTGTATATGCTATGCTCTCTATAATTTTCCATTGCTTTTATTCTTGCTTTTATTGCTTTTATTCTTTCTCCCCATTTATAGCCATGCGTGTGTGTGTGTGTGTGTGTGTGTGTGTGTGTGTGTGTGTGTGTGTGCGTGCGTGTGCGTGCGTGCGTGCGTGCGTGCGTGCGTGCGTGCGTGCGTGTGTGTCTGCTTCAGCGCTTAGATTTGATTTTATCAAGATTTTGCGCTATATAAATATTGTAATTATTATTATTATTATTATAATTATTATTATTATTATTATTCTTTTTCTTCTATAAAGCGCGTGTTGCTGAAACTCGTTTTTTTCTTGTAAACTTGATTTTCAATGTAAAAACACATTTACTGCCATTGTATATATATATATATATATATTTACATATATATTTACATATATGTATACATATAGATAGATAGATAGATATAGATAGATAGATAGATAGATAGATAGATGGATAGATAGATAGATGTCTGTCTGTCTGTCTGTCTGTCTGTCTGCTTGCCTGCCTGTCTGTCTGTATGTGTCTGCCTGTGTATGTCTGTGTGTCTTTCTGTGTCTCTGTTTGAGGGAGAGATGGACGGGGAGAAGAGAGAGAAAGAGAGGAGAGAAGAGAGAGAGAGAGAGAGAGAGAGAGAGAGAGAGAGAGAGAGAGAGAGAGAGAGAGAGAGAGAGCATCTGATTCATGGACTTTCTCCCTGAAAAATAAAGAGTTGAGACTGGCGAAATGATCACACACAATGTTCCATTGATTCTTTCGAGACATAGACATGCTACCTTCAGATGTTAGAAGTGCGTGCTACTTGGTCCAAAAAGAGCGCCCTTCATGACTGTATTTCATTTTTATTGGTATACGCGCTTTTAGATTGTAGCACGCACGTGCGCGCGCGCGCTCACACACACACAGACACACACATACACACGCACGCGCGCATGCATGCACGCACGCACGCACACACACGCACGCACGCACGTGCACGCGCGCGTGCACACACACACGCACAACACACACACGCACGCACGCAATTTCTGCCTTGCTGGTCCATTCACCTGTATGTCTTCGACAAAGTCTTACGTACTTTCTCTTACGATTGATAATTGGGTACATGGATTAAGTGGATTTTTGGCTCTAGGGAAATAACATATGCGGAAGCAATTTCAGGTAAATCAGGCCCGTTTTTAGATATGTTTAAGTGTCCTTATTTATGTTTAAATGTGTATTCAGGTATGTTTTTTAAATCTCCTGTGAGAGAAGTTGGACGGAGTGGTCAACTCCTGGGTCATTTCCTTAGCTTATGTGCGCACATGCATTGATCATCATCATCATCAGGTGCCCTGCAGTATGGCGTTGGCGACCATGGACTTCCAATTGTCTCTATCTCTCGTTGCCCCTAGCATCTCCCCCACCCTCCCCATCCCCAGCCACTCTACAAGTCCCGTCCAGCATTCTCTCCCTGGGTCTACCTGGTGCTCTCTTTCCCTCCAGCTTTCCCGTTGTGACCAGGTGCTCCAAATCCCCCTTCCTCATAAAATGGCCTATAAATGTTGCCTGTCTTTTCCTAATCTTCCTTATGAGTGATCTACTTGTGTCTGCCTCCATCAGGACTGTCTCGTTTGTTTTCTTTGCTGTCCATGGAACTCTCAACATTCTTCTGAGAAACCACATCTCGGCTGCCTCGACCTTGCTCTGGCTTTGCTTGCTGACTGTCCACGCCTCGCATCCGTACAACAGTATTGGTTCTATATAACATTCAAGGACTCTCTTTCTGATGTTAATTGATAGGCCTTTGTTGGTAAGAATGCTTGTCATCTTCTTGAATGCTGTTTTGGCTTGGCCGATTCTGCCAGCTATTTCCGATGCATTGATATGCGTACTTAATTTTTTTTCCTGTATTGTGTGTGTTTTGAGATGGTTATAACACTGATATGGCTCTACGCAGTTGGCTGGGCTTTAAGCAACAATAACAATAACAATGATGATGATGATAGAAGTGATGATGAAAAGGACAGAACAGAAAGTAGCTTGGTGCCTTCCTTGATCACGCTCTTCATCAAATGAGTCACTCGCACAATGATACACTGCAGGTGCGCATAGAGTGAGACGGAGAGTGAGAGAGAGAGAGACAGAGTACGCGTGTGTGTGTGTGTGTGTGTGTGTGTGTGTGTGTGTGTGTGTGTGTGTGTGTGTGTGTGTGTGTGTGTGTGTGTGTGTGTGTGTGTGTGTGTGTGTGTGTGTGTGTGTTCGTTCGTTATTTCTTTTAACATCTATTATCACATATGTGCTTTTAGACGAAAAATAAATAAATAAATAGATAACTAACTAAATAAAGAAATAAAATAAAATAAAATAAAACAAAAACGAATGGACAAATAAACAGATAAATAGATAAATATTTAAACAAGTAAGGAAGAGGTGACTATGGGATGAATGAATCTATGAAGTCATATTGGCATTGTACCATATAAGGTATCATCATACGATTTAACGAGCAACAGAAAAGCATTCAGAACGTTAAAACAGTCAGGCTGCATTAGTTTGTACAGGGCGTGCAGGCGAGGTAAAAGCGTTGTGCCAGTCAAGGAATAAGGAAAAATCTAACAAGCAAATAATGTGTGTATGTGTGTGTGCATGTGTGTGTGCGTGCGCAAGCGTGTTTGTGTGTATGTGTATGTGTGTATGTGTATGTGTGTGTGTGTGTGTGTTTCTTTATTGTGCGATATGATTGTCACTGGAATCGTGAAATTGTGCTAGCAATTGTATTGTATATATTTCTCTTTCAGGTATAATAAGGTACTTTGAATTGGAAATTGGAAAGACAAGAGATTCAGCTTGCGTCAGTGACGAAAAGAAATTACGTATTTTATATACAAACACAAATAGAGGGGAACGGAGAGAGAGAGAGAGACAGGCAGACAGACAGACAGACAGACAGACAGACAGACAGAGACAGACAGAGAGAGTGAAAAGACAAGGATAAGGACAAGAACAGGACAAAATTTTCCTTTTCCAGTATGGAGTGTCTACACTACTACAAGAGAGAGAGAGAGAGAGAGACAGAGACAGAGACAGAGACAGACAGACAGACAGACAGACAGACAGACAGACAGAGACAGACAGAGAGAGTAAAAAGACAAGAATAAGACAAGAACAGAACAAAATTTTCATTTTCCAGTATGGAGTGTCTACACTACTACAAGGGGGGGGGGGGGAGGAGAGAGAGAGAGAGAGAGAGAGAGAGACAGACAGACAGACAGGCAGACAGACAGACAGACAGCTAGACAGACAGAGAGACTGAGAGACACAGAGACAGAGAGAGACACAGAGAGAGATAACAAAATCCACCACCTCCACCACCACCACCACCCAAAAAATACTTAGGTACAAGAAAAAAAAATTAAAAGATCTGAGATAAAGAGACCAGCACAGACAGACAAAGGCAGAGAGAGGAGAGAGAGACAGACAGACAGACAGACAGAGGCAGAGAGAGAGAGACAGACAGACAGACAGACAGAGGCAGAGAGAGACAGACAGACAGACACACACACAGAGAGACACACAGACACACACACACACACACAGACAGAGACAAACAGAGACAAACAGAGACAGAGACAGACAGACAGACAGGCAGACAGAGAGACAAACAGAGACAGACAGACAGACAGAGACAGAGAGAGACAAACAGAGCCAGACAGACAGACAGAGAGAGAGACAAACAGAGAGAGAGAGAGACAGACAGACAGAGACAGAGAGAGACAAAAAGAGAGAGAGAGAAACAGACAGACAGAGACAGAGAGAGACTGAGACATACAGATAGACAGGCAGACAGACAGAGACAGAGAGAGATTAACACAGAGAGAGAGAGAAACAGACAGACAGACAGACAGAGACAGAGAGACAAACAGAGACAGACAGACAGACAGTCAGACAGACAGACAGATAGACAGACTGGCAGAGAACAGGAGAGACAGTGAATGGTTTATTTCCCAAAGGCCAAAGATATTGGTTAAAAGCCTTTTACCCACCCACCACCCACTCTCCCACACCACGTTTTTATAAGAGAGAAAAACAGGATGTAAGCGCAAGAGGTCAATGAGTATTTTCGTTTTCAATTGACTTGGCTTATATCAAAGACTGAGAGTGAGTCACAGAGAGCGAGCACGAGTGAGTGAAAGAGAGATATGTGTGTGTGTGTGTGTGTGTGTGTGTGTGTGTGTGTGTGTGTGTACGTGTGTGTGTGTGCGTGTGTACGTGTGTGTGTGGGGGGGGGGGGTGAGTAATTGAGAGGGAGAGGGATATCTCCCTCTCCCTCTCAATTACTCGCGCCCATATATATACATATATATATATATATATATATATATATATATATATATATATGCGTGTGTGTGTGTGTGTGTGTGTGTGTGTGGTGCGTGCGTGGTGTGTGTGTGTGTGTGTGTGTGTGTGTGTGTGTGTGTGTGTGTGTTGAGTGATTGAGAGAGAAAGAGAGAAGGAGGGAGAGAGAGACATGTGTGTGTGTATGTATGTGTGTATGTATGTGTGTGTGTGTGTGTGTGTGTGTGTGTGTGTGTGTGTGTAGTGAGAGAGAGACAGACAGAGAGAGTAGAGAGAGAGAGAGAGACTTTATGTGTGTGTGTGATAATACGATTTTGCTTCTATGCGATAGAGTGCGTGTACGTGGGTGCTCGAGCGCGTGTGCATGTGTATATGCGCCTGTGTTTATGTGTAAGTATGTGTGTTTGTTTGAGTTTATATACGTGTCTGTGAGACAACGAGCGAGCGAGCGAGCGAGCAAGAGAGAGACAGAGAACACACAGAGAGAGAGAGTGTGTGTGTAAGAGAGAGACAGACACTGAGACAGAGACAGAGAGGGAG
>JAPXFY010002861.1:0-15000 GCA_030674185.1 Monoplex corrugatus
TCTCTCTCTCTCTCGTCTGTCTGTCTGTCTTTCTGTATCTGTATGTCTGTCTGTCTGTCTGTTTCTCTCTCTCTGTCTCTCTCTCACTCTCCTCATGTGTGTCTGTCTCTGTCTCTCAGACACGCACACACACACACACACTGCACTCACACACACACATGCACTCACACACACACATTTATTTATTTATTCATTCATTCATTTGTATTTGTTTTTATTCTTACTTTCATATGTATGTATTTGTACATGTATCTATTCAACCGCATGCAACATAAAACCAGCGAGTCTCACATGTGCTCACTAAGCTGTGTATCCTTTAGCTCTGTGCATGTTTATCTTACACTGATGCCTTGGTCTCCGTCTCCAGAGAGAGAGACAGTGTCTTTCCGTGTAAAAGGGTGTGCGCACATACATCACTTTCTGTCGATAGCAGTCGAGAGCGCACACCCCCCTTAGGGGGATTCACAGACACATTCGGAATTCGCTGATGGTAACTTTCTATGTTCCATCACCCTTGAGGCCTTTTGTTTGTGGGGTTCTGGAATTTGGTGCTGACAACTGCAGCATGTTTATGAATCCAAGATGTATGTCTTGGCAAGTGTTTGTATTCACTCTGTATTGAATTAAGTTGAGGCACTTTGACCGTATGCCATTGTGACATGGTTACATTTGGAATGTATAATTGTTATGTCATGTTGTTGGTAAAGAACAATATATTCAACTAAATGTCCGAGGAATCGTTCATGATACATTTTGGGTAACAAATAGATACACGCACTGTAAAGACTTGTCTGAACATGTCTCTTTGAAATGACTACTACTACTATTACTGCAGCAACAACGACAATAACAGCTACAAGCTTTGCTACTGTTACTAGTATTACTATTGATACAACTACCACTACTAATACAGACAGAGAGAGAGAGAGCGGATGAAAGAGAGAGAGAGAGCGGATGAAAGAGAGAGAGAGAGAGAGGAGAGAGAGCGGATGAAAGAGAGACAGAGACAGAGAAGAGAGAGAGACAGAGAGAGAGAGAGAGAGAGAGCGGATGAGAGAAACAGAGAAGAGACAGACAGACAGACAGACAGGCAGACAGACAGACAGACAGAGAGAGAGAGAGAGAGGGAGAGAACACAAACACAGCGTAACGGAGAGAGTAGAATGACACACGCGTCAAATACGAGGCACTTCCACAATTGTTTAATTAAGCACTACAGAAAAGCAGGCAAACATTAAGCGGCCGCATACAACTAGTCCATCTGTGACATTTATCAGCCACAAATCTAAAGTATGCAGCCACACATACGCGCGCATGTACTTACAAACACAGAGCGACACACACAGAACACACATAGACATATACACACGCACACAAGCATCCACACACACACACACACACACACACACATACAAGCAAACACACACACACACACACACACAAATGCACACACATCACTCACATGCATGCTTGCACATGCACAGACAGACACACAAACATACACTCACAGACACACCAAACACACACACATTCTCTCTCTCTCTCTCTCTCTCTCTCTCTCTCTTTCTCTCTCTCTCTCTCTCTCTCTCTCTCTCTCTCTCTCTCTCTCTCTCTCTTTACTCACTATCGTTTCACAATCTTCGCTCGCTGGAAAAATTCCAATTTATAATCGATACTCACTCGACTCGTTTGAAAACACCCTGTATGGCCTAGGCAGGTTGTCGCCCTTATCAAAGCAAACGCCAACAGCTGATTGCTTGTGGCTAATGCACACAAAAGTGACTTGGGTCAATACCGAACACATAGGCAAAACAACTTAGAGTTTGGGAAATGCTACTTCCACCTTGATATTGAGGTGACCATCCCTGACCCAACGGGTTGCAGGTAGGGGCTGACCGATTGCCTTCAGATATGGAAGTTAACTGTGAAATATGTCTTGCTTACAGCGTCATCTACAACAGACGAGAATTGCATTCTTCTGATGAAGTCCTTTCTTTTAGGGTCGAGCGGAGCTGGGGTGCTGCGTCTCAGCAGGATTCATCTTCAGCTGCTAGAGATCCCTTCCATCCGTCTTATCGACCAGTGTGTGCGGACAGAAAACTACACTGAAAACTCACCTGATCACCAAGCTCGCCAGCAGAAACAGAAAACAATAAACGAACAGATGAATGTAAATATATATATATATATATATATATATATATATATATATATATATATGATATAATGTATGTATATATACATATTAAGAAAGAAAGAAAGAAAGAAAGACAGAAAGACAGATAGAAAGAAAATTAAAGAAAAGAAAAAGGAAAAAAATCCCACATCTATCGCCAGATGTTGTCCAGTCATGTAGACAGCGAACTAATTAAGAAGAATATATCTGCAGCGTGAGATTGGAGCCCGTGAGATAATTGGAATGTACAGTTAATGAGATTATCCGAGGGTTCATCCTTAGCTCACTAACTCCGTAGCTCAAATCGCCATGTTGATAACACAGGGGCGTCAGTGAGAGAGAGAGAGAGAGAGAGAGAGAAAAGAGAGAGAGAGAGAGAGAGAGAGAGAGAGAGACAGACAGACAGACAGACAGAGACAGAGAGAGAGAGAGACAGAGTCAGAGACAGACAGACAGAGACAGAGAGACAAAGACAGAGAGAGAGACAGAGACAGACAGAGAGAGAGTGTGTGTGTGATAGAGAGAGAGAGAGAAGACAGACAGACAGTCAGACACAGAGAGACAGATATAGAGAAACAGAAACTCAGAGAGAAAGGGAGAGACAGACAGACAAGCAGACACACACACACACACACACACACACACACACACACACACAGATAAACTTTGTAGATGGGGTTCATTTGAAACCATGGGAGACCACTAAAGCGATACAATTATACTCTGACGGATAACCCCACCAGCTGTTGCATCAACATCACCAACTGGGAAGACATGGCCGCAACAGTCAACCGGGTGACAGCAGTGCAGATAGAGCACAGACACGTGTGAACAGCACAGAACAGCTGCTGTTCAAGAGAGATAAGCAGAAAAAAAAATAACCCACGGACCCTTTCTCATGCAGTATTTGTGTAGAACATTATGCCTCCAGAATCAGTCTTGTATCCCACATGAAGACCTGTACCGGGCGATAAATGGCCAGTATGCCTTCTCTTCCCTCGGATTAACAGGAGACGCCAACAAATAATCACACACACACACACACACACACACACACATATATATATATATATATATATATATATATATATATATATATATATATATACAGAGAGAGAGAGAGAGAGAGAGAGAGAGAGAGAGAGAGAGAAATGCACACAGACACGCGCGCGCGTATACACACATATATACATACACGCACGCACGCACGCACACACTATTTATGCATCTATCTACTTATTTATCTGTCTGTCTGTCTGTCTGTCTATCCATCTATCTATCTAGCCGTATATCTATCTATCTATCTATCTGATACCTATTATATCTGTCTCACTGTCTGCCCGGCTGTCTGCCTGCCTCCTTGCCTGTCTGTCTGTATGTCTGTCCGTCTGTCTGTCTGTCTATCTATCTATCTACCTACCTATCCATCTATATGTCTGTCTGTCTATCTATCTATATATCTGTCTCACTGTCAGTCTGCCCGCCTGTCTGTATGTCTGTCCGTCTGTCTGTATGTCTGTCTGTCTGTCTGCCTGTATGTCTGTCCGTCTGTCTGTCTATCTATATATCTGTCTATTTGGCGTCTTGTGTTTAGGTTCTATCTTCGTACATAATAAAACCACCAGCCTAACAAACGAACGCGTAAGAGAAAGAGAGACATCTCTATCTCCCTAATAGATAGGAGCCTTTACACGGAGGTCAAAATATTGGCTGGACAAAAGGGGCAAAAATGCTATAGCGTCATCGGCTGTATCCATCATCTTGTGCAGTAATAAGACCTAAGTTCAAAAGAAAATTCTGGACAAAGGCGCTGAAAATAACAAGGTAAGATTACCCGGGTGTTCTTTGTGCTCTCCTGTTTTCATTAACCTTTCAGTCATTTTGTGTTGTTAGTTTTCTCTGAAGTCTTCTCTGCACTGAATATATGAATTCATCTACCTTCTTTAGCTTGGCGATTTAAAGGTATTGATTTTGTTTCGCTCTTAGAAAGAAGAAAGGCACCCTAAAAGGTGACCAACCATGCTAATATTGTCCTGTTATAAAAATAATCATTAATTGTTTTTTTTTCAGTCAACAGGATGATGAATGACTCTCTCTCTCTCTCTCTCTCTCTCTCTCTCTCTATATATATATATATATATATATATATATATATATATATATATATATATATATATATATATATATACATATATATACATATATATATACTATATATATATACATTTATGTATATACATATATCTATATATATATATATATATATATATATAGATATATACATATATATTACACACACACACACATATATACATACATATTACACCTATATGTATATATACATATATACACACACTTAAATATATATATATACATATATGTATGTATGCATACATACATACATGTACATACATACATACATACACACATACATATATACTTACATACATACTTATAAACTTACATGCATACACGCACGTACATTCATACATACATTCACACATACATGCATACATACATACATACATACATACATAAATACATACATACACACACACACATACATACATACATACATACATACATACATACATACATACATACATACATACATACATACATACATACATACATACATACATACGTGTGACGGATACGCTGTTTTTATTTTCACACTGTTGTGTAAGAAGGTGTTTTGTTTCATTTTGCTTCTGTGGATTGGAACACCCAGTGTTGTTTTCAGTATCTTTGTTCTCGTTGGCTGAAATGAGAAATGTTTTGGGATTGGCTGTGAAGTTAAATCGTGGAGTGCGTGTTCAAAAAATTCTGTGAGCTCAAATTCAGTTCTACGCCTACGGAGATTGCCAGGTTGAGCAGTCGCGTGTTTCCTTGCTGCCTAAAGAGAACTAAAAATCTGTTTTTGTCGTAAGCTGCTAATGTGTTAGCAGGTTGATGAATCTTTTGTAATTTTTGAGATTACTAATGTTTGAACAAAAGTTTCCTTTTGCAGCATTAACTGACGTTTGGATTTGTAGAGTGTTAGCATGAGAAATTTACTTTGCCAAAAATTGAGACTTGTAAAGATTATGAAGGTGCTAGTTGAACTGGCCTATTGTGAAACAAGTTATAAGAAAGTTAGGATTAATGGATAAATAGTAGATAAAGGAAACAACTTGTAAACTTTTGAGGTGAAGAAACGTAGTTGTGTAAAAGTGAAGTGAATTAAGTATCTTGGCAGTTAAGTGTTGTACTGAGTTGTAGTTCTTGATGTAACGTTTTATGAATTACTGTTTTGGGGGGGTTGTTCTTTGAACGATGTACAGTCAGTGTGAACTTTTATGGACAATCTCATGTATTGAGAGTTTGGACTTTTGAAACATGAATGGCAAATTTTGTGTTAAATTCTTTATTGTAGGATATTTGTTGTTTAACTAATGGATATGAAGTCACGTTAGTGGTCATCTTTTGGAAATAGTGTAGAATATTTGCTATGTGGCACTGTGAATGTAATTTGCCTGTGAGCTTTTAAAAGGCAAACAGTAATATTTTGGGATAAATGCCTGTCAAGCATGTAGTTGGGTATGGTGCGGCCATTGACCCCATAAATTTTATTAACATTTTTTAGATGGAAGAAATTAGTGGATTCTTTCCTATCTACGGCTTATGACATGGGGAGCTGACTGGTCTGACTGGTCGGTTTGAGGGGTGGATGTCTGATCCAGTCTCTGGTCCAAAGCTGTTAGGACTGTGCTGCATGCCTGGTGTTTCTCATTAATGACGCCTCTGTGATTTATCCTGCTCCCTGGGATTTTGCGGTAACAAAAACGTTTAAATACAGTGAACTGAATGCTGAACAATGATATCCATGCTGTGAAACTTGAATCGTGAGAACTGTCCAGGAAGGAAGTGTTGGTGCAGTGAAGATTCCTTGTGAAAGGGCTGTTTGAGAAGGAAAAATAACTGAACTGAGTAAACGATTACCTGCCTTCTATTGCACAGTGGACGTTGAACATTTATGTTCTGTGTTTGTTGATCCGGCTGGATAAAGATGAACTGAGGGATTCTGATATAATAAAGTATTGTAATCTGTTTTGTTTGCAGCGGTGGATGAGGTGACTGAATGGAGGGTTTGTGTGATTGGGGAAAACACTTAGAACACGCACCTACGCACACACAGTTTACATCATACCTCTAGTCTCCTTTCATTCTCTTTTTGTCAGTCACTCATAGGCCGACTTCTGTAACAATACATAATGCATACATACATACATACATACAGACATACATACATACATACATACATACATACATACATGTATGCATACACACGTATGTACCTATAAAAAGATCCAGCCCGAAACGTTTTCCAGTGGACAGTGAGATCAAAATAGAAAAACGGTCAGGCAGAAAAACAAACATGACGACGTAGAGAGGACCAGGAAGAACACTGGAGCAATGCGACAACTCGCCAACAGCTGTGAGAGGTGGAAGCAGCAACGGCAGTTTTCATCTCTACAGAGCTTGTGCCACCTTTGTTTTGTTTTTTCCAGTACGCCCTGGTATAATAGATGGACTTCCATTACATGCCCAAAACAACTTGTATTGATATTACACTTTACATCCCCTTTCTGTAAGCACACACACCATCTTTTATTTTTTCCATTTCTTTTAATAATTATTTAGTCTACTCAGAGTGTAAAGCTTTATGAATGATGATGATGACGATGATGATGATGATGATGATGATGATGATGATGACTGTGAGGCTTTGGGAGAACTTTATGTAGTTAGCTAAGTCATACGAACTTGATAGAACTTTTTTTTTTCAAAGGAATAATTCTCTCTCTCTCTCTCTCTCTCTCTCTCTCTCTCTCTCTCTCTCTCTCTCACCCTCTGTTTCTTTCCCATGTGCTTTGCGAGCATTGCTGATAACTGGCTAATTGTCTGTAATACCAGTGATGCGTCTGATAATGAATGTACATGACAACTGTGCCCTTTCTATGACTTACATTTATCAGTAAATCCACGTCCGTTATGTTCTCATACTGTTGGCTTCAATCGAAACGGTCTAAAACAAGATGTTATGATTAAGAATCGTTGTGATGATACGATACTGCGTGACATGACTGACGTGTCACAATTTACAATGCAACGCGATATGTTAATTATAACATCATGCAGTTTCATACAAAGTGATACAAAATGATGCAAAGCAATGCGGTATAACGCGATGTGATGCCATACAATGCTTAAATGTAATACAGTCTGATAAAGAATATAATACATGATATGATACGATAACACAATACACCATAATAAACTGTTCAATGATATGCAATACCATCGGCTGTGTTCATACGTCTTTCTTTTGGCATATTAACGCTTGAAATATAAAGTTGGCTAGTATTCTAACCGAGAAATGTTTCTTTGGTAAAGTTATTTAAATATTCAACGGTTATAAACTCTTTTCATTTTGTATAACAAATACATAGATTACAATTGACCTGACCAAACTGAAGCTGTTCAAGCCAAAAAGTTTGATATTTACTTTCAAAACGACTATTCCTAGGCTATAGCTTATCCATTTCGTTTCTTCCGCCCTGTTTTTACAGAGCTTAAAGCCAGTGTGAGAATTCACCAGCACAGTTCAGTCTGATCTTCGTGACAGAAAAGGCATCAAAGTGAAAATCTCGCAAGATGTTTTGCGCCAGCTAGTGTGAAGGCAGTTCATTTACCGCCTTGGAGTGCATGCACGCCTCTGACTTCCGACTGGATCGTTTTCTTCCAATTCACAACGTTACAGAATCTATCTAGGCCATTTTCACAAAACGAAGATTGATGATCGTAAAACTGCAAAGGCGGAGGGTGAGTTTTAAAAGTCTTCAAGAAGAATTTGATGAAATAAAACTGGTCCTGTGGAATTTGTGGACAGGTTTTTAATTCCCCTTCAGGGAAATAAGAACATTAGTCAAGCGGCGTTTTTTTTTTTTCTCCCCCAAAAACGTTTTCATACAATTTCCAAGCGCAAATTATACCAGTGATAATGATAATGACAAGACCCTTTATTTTCCAATGGTAATAGTTATTTACTTAAAGTCCATTTTTTTTCGAACTTTCTACAAGCATATTTCTGTTTACACCTACAAATATAATAGGAAAAAATGCATCAGTATCTTTGCATTTGGTCAGATCCATTCAAGTTTCCTAACTAATTTTTTTTCTCACTGAAGATAGGATGTAACAGTTCGTTAACTTAGCTACATAAGTGTTACTGAACACTCATTATTGACATAAACCATGACAATATTTCATTTATATCTGGGCTGTTAACAAGCCATGGATATTTTTAAAGGCATTGCTACATATTGTACTATGTCATGTTTTTATGTGTTGCCCCACATCTTTCATTTATCATACTATACTATCGAATTCTATCGTATCAACTATTATTGGATCATAAACTAGTTGTGTCAAATTGCATGCCCTATCACCATGTCATATCGTATGTAATAATATTGTGCCGTTTTCATTCATATGATGTTGCCTTTGTAAACCTTTCATTCTGCAGCCAACTATTCAATCAATTGTGCTGGTAAAAGTTCTGATACTTGTCAGTCACACGATTTGCACAAGGGAAAAGCAATCTCCAGCAATTCCATTAGTGAGACAGATAATCAGCGACAATAACAGATCATTATTGTCAGCTACAAAAATGAGCACGCCCACGTGCACACACACGCACACACACACGTGCATGCACACACTACATACACACACGCACGGATACACACACATACACGAATGTACGCATGCACACATACAAATACATACATACACGCATGCGTGGGCGTGCACACACACACACACACACACACACACACACACACACAGATGTTGACAGACAGAAAGGTGGACAAACAGACAAACAGATGTATAGAGGCACAATGGCAGAGATTCCATTTTTTATTTCACGAAATAACTATTTCATTCGACCAAATTCTCCTTTGAACATTAAAAGTCCGCCCTGGCCTCTCAGTTTATCATCATCAATCTACGTTTTGTGAAGTGAACTTAAAACAGATCCAGTCGCGTTGTGAATCGAAAGAAAACGGTTCAACCACAATTCAAAGACACACGCACATCTTATGACGATAAATGGACTTCCGCTGCACGCGCTGGCGCAAAATAGCTTGTGAGATTTTGCATTTTTCTGACACGCTGAGCAGAGTAAACTGGCCTGATCGAATCTGCATATCCGTTTTGGATTTTCCTTCTTGTAAAAAGAAAAAGTACGATAGTTAAGCCATGACTGTATGTCTCCTTCTATGTATGTGTGTGACTGTAAGTATGTATATATACTCCTAATCATAATTTAAGGGCCACTTCTTCCTTCCTCTCTAATTTTAAGTTGAAATAATTGACAATGTTTAGAATTGATTCTATGTTTTATTTCATCATTTCCACACCTGTTTTGGAAAAAGAAATTAGCACAATGACCCATTAGTGAACAGCACATGCATTTAAAGGAACATCCCCCCCCTTTTCAAAAAACAGAAAGTGTCAGATTTGGCCAATCTGTTTTCAATATCGCGTGTGTCCGCCCCGAGCCTGGATGCATGCTTCACAGCGCCGATGCATCGACCCCACAAGGGTACGGAGTGTGTCCTGAGGGATGGCCGCCCACTCGATCTGCAGGATGTCGACCAGCCTGGCCAGGGTGCCCGGTGGGGGGTGGTTGTCCCTGATGCGCCTCCTGAGCACATCCCAGAGGTGTTCAATTGGGTTCAGGTCAGGTGAGCACGCTGGCCAGGCCATACGGACGACTTCATGCTGCTCCAGGAAGTCGGTCACAAGGCGTGCTCGATGCGCAGGTGCATTGTCGTCCTGGAAGATGGCGCCTTGACCAAGGTCCACAAGCGCAGGCAGTGCCACGGCCGCCAGAACCTCGTCCCGGTACCGGACCCCGTTCAGGATGCCGTCAATGGGGAGCAGGGGGGTCCGGGTACCACGGCTCATGCCACCCCACACAATCACCGACCCGCCGCTGTACAGGTTATGCTCTTGGACAGTGGCGTCAGCGAACCTCTCCCCTTGACGTCGCCACACCCGAGCCCGGCCATCGTTAAAGGTCAGGGTGAACCTGGACTCATCCGAAAACAAGACCCGGGCCCACTGTTGCCTTGTCCAGGTCACGTGCTCCCTGGCCCAGGTCATGCGGCGCACTCTGTTGACCGGTGACAGCACGGTCGGACGGCCGGTCTCCGTGACCTCAAGTTTGCCTCATGTAGCCGTCTTCTCACCGTGCTGCAGCTGATGTTAGCACCTGTTGCGTCCCTCAGCTGACCCCTCAAGGTCACCGCAGTGGATGCCCTTTCCCTCAGGATGGAGAGGGCAAGGTAGCGGTCTTGCTGTCTTGTCGTTACTCTGGGTCGACCCGTGTGACGCCTTTCCTGGACTGCTCCAGTCTCATTGAAGCGCTCCAGCAGTCTCTGGATTGTGGAATGCGACACTTCAAGTCGTCTAGCAACTTCCCGCTGCGCTAGGCCTTCATCAAGCAGAGCGAGGGCTCTCCCCCGCTGCTCATCCGTCATCCGTCGTCTTGCAAGCATGGTTAAAACGAACCAAGAACGGGTCCTTTTTATCCTCGTCTGCGGGCAACTTTGGCTGGAGTAGTGTTCAAAAAGGGCTTGCCTTGCACGTGCAAAGCGAATTTTGTCGCTACCTTGCCTGCGTCGTCAGAGAGACCCTGCTGAAGATTCGACAATTTCGTGTGGAAATTGTCTTCCTTGGGCCGCCCATTGCAAATCGGCAAATCCCCAAACACGTGCCAAAAGGAAACTGCAATGTTGTCTGAGCTCTTATCCATTCAGTTACGGCAACGAATTGGAGAAAAGAGTAAGAGAAAATAGGTTATTTCTCCTTTCAAAAATTGACTCAAAAACGTTCCTGGCCCTTCAATATTGACGTGTAGTATATATATGCAGGCATGTATGTAGCAATGCACGTGTTTATTCTTGTAATTTCTCCAACGACAGAAAAGAAATTCATTATTTAAATAAATCAAAGCTGCCAAGAGCCATACTGTGTGCATGTTCTGACTCACTCCCGAACACACTATAGGACCATACAGAACTAAGGAGTTGAGTCACATGATCATTACATTTTTTTTTTCAATAATTATAATACACACTTAAATCCAAAGTTTCCAGACGAACGAACGATTCTGGTGCTAATTCTGAAAAAAAACTAAGTAGTCCACAAATCCAACAAAAAGTGTTATTTTAAAGAATATTACGCGGTAGAGTCAAAGAGTTCACGAGGACAGTGACGACGAAGGAAACTAGCTCCTCCACAAATGTCAAGGGTACGGTTCGGGGACATATTTAATATGCACAGCACTTGTGCACAAAATATTGGTCCTAAAATATTAATGCGATGGCAGTGGCCTTATCTTTCAGCTGTCAGAGACCAAGAAGCAGCCACACAGCTCGTCCAGCTCGTCTCAAACTGAAGAGAGTGGCATCACTCCTTCCAAGCACACGTCTCAATATATTGAAACTCAACAACACGCTCGTTTCAATAGTGTGTAGTCCAAAAAGTACAATTACTGGGGCCTGAGGGAACAAGGGATCAACTCTGCCTATCGTAAAAACAAAGACCATTTAAGTGAACACACACACACACGACAGGTTGTTATTGTTGTTTAAAGCCCAGCCGACTGAGTAGTGATATATCAGGGCTATAAAAGACAGGTCATAACATTCTTGATGCACATAGAAGAGAATATCCGCACCTTTCCCAATATATCATTTTGAAAGAGTTAACTCTTGTCATAATGTGCATTAAACGTTTCTCAAAGAACACATTTCATTAACCGATTTCAACTGTAAGTTATGTACTGTAACTTACGCTAATAGAAAATTTGACTGAACTGTATGTGGAAAAAAGTCCTTACCATTACCTGCTCGAATCATCACAACGATGAACGATGCCCAGCAACAACTGTTACCAAATAGAAAGTTTCAGTTCGTAACAGTCACTTGGAAACTATTACTCTTTCCTCCACTGCTTTCTTATTCCTCATACATAATAACCAGACTCAACGACAAACCTTTAATGGACACAAATTAGAATCAAATATCCTTAGAAGTTAATCGTTGTAGAAAAGTCTATCTACTGTATTGCATGACAATTTCACGGCGGGTCTTGGAGAATGTGAAATACGCATTTCATCTAACCCTGTTGAAGCAGGAAACAAAACAAAACAAAACAAAAAACGCTACTCACATCACGGCCTTCACGTCCAGAACCATCCAACACGCAAAAAACGTTTGAAAAAGCAGAAGAATAAAGCCACCCGTCACAACACAAGACAGCCAGCCCATGGAAAAACGCCTTTCCGTGCATCAAGAAAAACAAATAAGTGTCTTTTCTGTGTGTGTGTGTGTGTGTGTGTGTGTCTGGTCTTTGAAGCAAGCTTTGCACGTAACGTTGACACTGGTTTTGTATAAGGCATGTTCAAATATTCACTTACTCCAAAAAAATACTTTTACTGTTATTTTTTGTTGAAAGCCCAGCCGACTGCGTAGAACCACGGCTACGATCGTTTCAAAACCTTTACTGTTATTTTTTGTTGAAAGCACAGCCGACTGCGTAGAACCACGGCTACGATCGTTTCAAAACCTTTACTGTTATTTTTTGTTGAAAGCACAGCCGACTGCGTAGAACCACGGCTACGATCGTTTCAAAACCTTTACTGTTATTTTTTGTTGAAAGCCCAGCCGACTGCGTAGAACCACGGCTACGATCGTTTCAAAACACACACAATACCTCAACAGAAAAAGAAAAAAGAAAAACAATTATGAAGTACACATGTCGATGCATTCGCGCACATAATCAAAGGAGATGCCCCTGTCGTTGACCAATCTGTCCAGTTTATCGCACAGGGGATTTAAAAACAAACCTGAATAAAACTTTAAACATAACTGAGTACACTAAACATACACAAAAACCGGGCCTAAATTAACCAGAATTGCCTTCACATATCTCATTTCTCTGGAGCAAAAAATGCACTTAATACATGTACCCAAATATCAAACTTAGGAGTGAGTACGTAAGACTTTATCGAAAACATACAGCTGAATAGACCAACAAGGCAGAAAACAATAGGAAGAAATGACAAAAAGCAAAAGAGGAACAAAGAAACAAAGAGAGTGATGGAATAGAGGCAATTTCTAGAACAGAATTTCCAGAAGATGGGGATACTATTTATACTGAAAGAGCCTCCGGCATCCCCACGGGCGGTATTACAAAAATTGTAATCGCTAATATCAAGTGGTTTCCATACAGTACGATCACATTGTATATTTAAACTGCTATAGTTTTATAGGACACGTTTATCAATACAGACAGCGCTATTTCATCACATAATTTCATACTGCAGTTTCGTGACTTGTTTTGTTTTGTGTTGTGTTGTATAGTGTTGAGCAATATCTACCACCTATCGTATCATATCATCTCATCACCTTTGTATCTCAAAGTGTTGTATCTTGAACTGGCTCTATCAAATCATGTCATTTCAAATCGTATAGTGTGGTTTCTGCAAACCTTTCCTTTGGAGCCAACCAAGAAGGGTGTTATAAACACATAAGCACTGATGACTGGCAATCAGAGAAAAACAAAGAAAGAGACCGATAGAGAAAGAGAGAGGGACGAGGGAGGGAGGGAGGGAAGAGAAGGGGAGAGAAATTGAGAGACACACACAGAAAGAGAGACAGACAGTCAAAGAAACAGACAGAAGAGAGACAGACAAAGAGACAGAGATGGAAACAGAGATAGACAGAGGCTCAGAGAAACAAAAACAGAGAGACAGAAAGCTACACAGAAAGACAAAGAAAGAGAGCGACAGATAAAAAACAAACTATGTCCAAAAACTTATTTTTATTAATCATTTCATTTAATCATATCTCTAAAAAAAAAAAAATTCAGCTACAGCATTGACGTTTCCTCGTCATCGAATTGCCTTTTATAAAACACGATGAAAACAAACTCTGAAAAAAAAATATCAAGAAATGTTTTAGAAAACAAAGATGGCCATGATCTTCTTTTCAACAATCTGCACTTTTATACAGAAAATGTTACAAAGACATTGTGACCTTCAAAATTATCAGGTGAAATAGAACTTGTTGTGAAACCACAGCAATGGTGGACAGTCACAACAGCAAATGTAAAATAAAAATTATGTCACAAGTTCCTGAGAACGTGACCTTCCTCTGGAGGAACTACTTTTACACTTTTCTCCTTTTCTTTTTATCAATATAACCTTGGCCTTTGCGCTAGAACTTCCTTATTTACGTTCGCGACTCCTCAAGGCTCTATATTTTTAACCCAAGTTTGATTTTATAAAGACTCATTTGGAAACAGTTCTAAAAATTTCGCAAATCTGTTTTTGTCACAGACAAACTTGTAAATGACCGTGTTGACATTTGCTTAAGTTTTTCTTTGTTGCAGAGAGTTAGAGAGACAGACAGACAGACAGACAGAGACAGACAGACAGACAGACAGATTGACAGAGAGAGACAGACAGAGAGACTGAGACATGCACAGATCAAGACACAGAGACAGGAAGACAGACAGAGGCAGAGGTAGACAGACAGACAGACAGACAACAAAATCAAAGATAAAGACAGAGACAGAAAGATTTATTCAAAAAGGCCATAAGCCCCTTAATGGACAGGTGCTTAAAATGCTTTATAAAAGAAGTAATCACTTACATCAGAAACAAGATCGGTATCTGACAACAAAAGTAACACACTGCATATTAG
>JAPXFY010002861.1:20000-24604 GCA_030674185.1 Monoplex corrugatus
CACACACACACAAACACACACACACACACACACAACACACACACACACAATCATGCACAAACGCGCGCGCACGCGCATAGTGAAAAGACGCTAAATCAAAGAACACACACACACACAAACACATACATACATATACACAACATACACACACATGCACACAATACACACGCCCCCCACCCACACACACATACATACACACACATGCATACATACACACTCGCCCCACCCACCCACACACACACACACACAGATGCGTGCGGGACATGCAGGGTCCTTGTATCAAATAACTCTTTTATTCAATAAGACCTTAAAATGTATGCATGGCTTGTATCCCTAGCCTGACTGATCATCATTAATCTTCTTTTTCGTGACGAGGGCCAGGCAGATCCTCTTCAGCTCTGAACTGAAAGAAAATGATACACTCACAATTCAAAAGCGTGAACGTGCCCTATGGTGACAGCGGGACTTCCTGTGCATCTACTGGGTCAAGTCAGCTCGTGGGTTTTTGCAATTTGCGTCTCTTTCTGACGCACAGAGCAAAGCAAATTGGCCAGTTAACTTTGCATATTGTTGTCCATTTTCTTTGAAAAACACGCGAGAGAGAGAGAGAGAGAGAGAGAGAGAGACAGACAGACAGACAGAGAGAGAAGAGAGAGAGAGAGAGGAGAGAGAATGAGACAGAGAGAGAAAGAGACAGAGACAGACACACAGAGAGTTGAGAAAGTACAATTATTAGTGATTGTCACAGAGACCATTGGTTTACCATGCAGATTACTGGGGTTACAGGTTATCATGAACAGTAACAACCCAAACGATGGGCGAGCTAGTTAAGTAGGTAAACGTCTGTCTTCAAAACAGAAGGTCTGCCTAATGGATCAAGAGTGGAAAGTTTTCAGACCTCCCAGATGTACATGTCTGAAGCAGATCTGCCAATGCCTCTTCCTGTGCGTGTTTATGTATGCAGAAAAACCAAACATCCACGTTAAAGATCCTGCATGTCATGTCAGTGGCTGCCTTAGAGCAACATGAAGAACACCAGTCATGCAAGCCCACCAAAGATGGAGTATATAGACTTTGCAACGACAGTGTGGGTGAGACAACGAGCATACACACATCTGAGTGAAACACATGTACAGTGAACATAAGCGCCCACACACACACAACACACACACACACACACACACACACACACACACAACATAGAGAGACACACATACACACACATACACACACACACACACACACACACACACATACACAAACAAACACAGAGAGAAGAGAGAGACACACACAACACACACATACACACACACCACAACACACACACACACACACACAACACAACACACATAGTAGGCTGGGCTAAATTCCGAGAACACATTCCAAAACGAAGTCACTTTAGCCTTACTAGAATCACTTTGCTCTAAAGTTGTCTACGGTTAGACCTCTCATGAGGTTCAAAATTCCAAAATATGCTACATTTGAATTGACGATGAATGAATGACTGATGGATTAATTCACTGAACAATTATCTGGCTGACTGACTGATTGATTCAGTAAATGATTTAGTGGGTGAATGCGTGAGTGAGAGAGTGAATGAGTCAGTGAGTGAGAGAGAGAGAGAGTGTATGAGTAAGTGAGTGAATAGTGAGCGACTGGTTGATTTAGCACTGCTTCCACAAATACAACATCATGAAGGAATACATCTTGAAGTTTACAAAAACACAACAAAAATCGTAAAAATAAATCATCCGTGATGATTTCACATTTTCATTTTCTGACAAAGCAACTGACCATTCAATCAGATAGCCATCCTGACATCATCATTGTAGCCTTTTCATCAGCTCGTCAGCCCACCAACCAACCAGCCAAGCAGGCAGCCAAGCGCGCAACCACCCATACAAATAAACAGCAACCCGCCCAAAATGACAAGACCTCAACAAGAGTGTAAAACAAACACTTTCCAAAAAAATAACTAAACAGTGAACGATCCACCCAAAACCCAAATCTACCAAGCAATCGTTGATCAACAATATCCTTAACCAACAATGAAAACAATCAGTCCCAACCACCATCAAACCACAAACCAACATCAACCATAATCATCAAAAGAACAAGAACTTTTAAAAAAACATTTCAGACGACCAAACAAACCGACAAACAAAAATGCCAACCAACAAAATCCAAAAAACCCCATATCATCCAAACCCAAATGTGAATCAAAAACCCATACACACACGCACGCGTGCCCCCCCCCCCCCCCCCCCCCCCGACACACACCAAACACAATCCAACCCCACCCCCCCACAAACATATCAACCCGCCAGCAAACCCCACCACCCAAACATTTACACAACAACGAACACAACACAACCTCTCCCACTTTCAAAATTGTTTTACGGTTTTCCAAACACGTCCTCGGGACCAGCAAAGAAACGGAAGTTGAAGAGAGAATCTTGTTGGGAACGGGATGAAAAAATATTCTTGAAGAAAACGCGGAACTGGAAAAAAAAAGTCTTAAAGAACTCGGAGGAAGAAAAAATTTAAAATCAGTCTTGTCTTGTGACAAAGCCGGGTCTTTGTTTTGGTTTGTCGTTCACCCCTTCAGAGTGCCAAAACCCATCTTTAAAAGGCGAAAGGGTTTTCCGGGGTCTGCAGTGGGGGAAACACTGAGGCAGACTATGATCAAACCATTGCGGTGAACGTAAAGTTTCGCCCTTTAAAAAAAAAAAACCGAATGAAAGGGCTTTGGGGTCTTTGTAAGACAATTGTGCGAATGTGCTCTATCCCTTATCTAACTCACCAAAAAAAGTTAAAAAACTAAAAACTAAGTGACGAATCCCAACTGCCAACCAACCAATAACCAATAAAAAACCAATTTTTAAAAAACATTTACTAAATTATGCAGGGCAATGAAGTGAAATAAATCGTTTGCTTAACTCACCACCCTCTCACCCCACAAAAATTCAATTTACATAAAAATTTAATTCGTATGACGAATTTTCATATGTAAAATAGTTCAAATGAATACAATGAAAAGAAATACTTTGGGCTTTTGAAATTTTACATACCTTTATATCATTAATTACCAGATGAAAGAAACTTACTTTCTTTTTTATATTTCTTTTGCTGTAGGTGCCAAAAAAATAATATTTTAAAAAAAAAAAAAAAATAAATATTCAGATAACCAACTAAACTGCAAGTCAGGGGATGAAACGCAAAAAAACCCAGATAAAAATACAAGTTAGGCTTATTAACAATCAAAAGGGTTCTGCAGTTTTTTAAAAAAAGCATATCTTCGTTTTGAAAAAAAGAAAACTTAGCTTTTCTTGGACATAAATATTCCAAAAAAAATTTGATTGAAAATCAGCGCCAAAATCAACTAATATCACCCCTGTAATTAAGAAACATAAACTGTTTTTGCATCATACATCAAAGGACAATATATATAGACATGATATATATAAATATATATAATATAGACTCTCCTGACAGTTCAAACATCCGAGTTTTCAGAACGTGCAAATAATCATATGTGCTTCATCAAAATGTATGCCTTGGAAACTCAATCTAACAGTGGCAAAGGACGTAAAATCTGCAGATGAACCCCTCTGAAGGAGAATAGTCTTAAAAAGCAAATCAGTCAAATCAAATCCTGCCCCTTCAGCACACGGGGGGGGAAATCTGTTTCTTCTTCACACCCGAAACAGTTTCCACTGTCCCCAAAACTCTTGAAAACATGCTTGCTGTTTCATTCTTGTGGTGCCAAACAACGACAGAGAGATGATGAGAAACGGCGGGGCATTTTTTTACGCCGCGCCCCAAAAGAACCACAGCGCCAACCTCCCGGGAGAGCGTTCCAGGAACGCAGACTTTTTCTCTTTTCTCTGCATCCTCCCCTTCCATCCACGGTCTCTAAGACTTCAGCTTAATGAGAAGTTAATTAACGACTCACACCGTATGTTTATCTGCCTGTCTGTGTTTTCGCTCTGTCTTCTATCTGTTCTCTCTCTCTTTCTCTGTCTCCCGTCTCTGTTTCTATCTCTGTCTCTGTCTGTCTGTCTCTTTCTCTGTTTCTATCTCTATCTCTGTCTCTATCTGTCTGTCTGTCCCGTCGGGCTGTTTGTATGTCTGTCTGTCTCTCTCTCTCTCTCTCCTCTCTCTCTTCTCCCCTTTTTTCTGTCTTTTCTCTGTCTATCATCTGTCTCTCCCGTCTCTGTCTCTCTTTCTCTCTCTCTTTGTATCATTTGTCTGTCTGTCTCCTCTGTCTGTCTCCTGTCTCTTCTGTCTGTCTGTCTGTCTCTCAATCTATATATCTCTGTCTCTGTCTGTCTCTGTCTCTTCTCTCTCTATCTCTCTTCTTTCTTTCTTTCTTTCCCCTCTTTTCTCTCTAGTGCCCCTCCCTTCTTCTCTCTCTCCTTCTCTCCAAATCCCTTTAATCTTTGAAAAAAAGACTTCTCTCCGTCGGGTTAGTTTTTTTTATGGTTTTCTTCTGTTTTCTTTCTCTGTTCTATCTCAATCTCCCGTCTGTTTGTCTGCCTGTCTGTTTGTCTGTCTGCCTGGTGCTGTTGCCGCCGTCTCTGTCTGTCTCTGTTCCCCCTCCT
>JAPXFY010002862.1:0-5000 GCA_030674185.1 Monoplex corrugatus
CGTCAAAATAATTCCTGGTGTCAACCGGCTCGGAGTGGCGGGGTTGGTCTGGAAATTTGAGAAAACCCAAGTGACGCATTAGTGAAGTAGATGACATCGAACGTGGGTTTTTTGTCCTCCCAGTCAGCGCTACCAAATAGCTCTGGGTAGGCCCGGCTGGGGCCGAAAAATCCAAAAAATTTTTTGACAGGACTCGTGGGTTCGAACCCATAACCCTTTGTGGGGGGGCGGTTGTGTAACCCTACCCCCCAATTCAGCGGACTGAGAATTTGACCGGGTTTTGTCGTAGAGTGAAACCCCAATGGTAAACCCTGCTGTTTTTTAAAACCCCAAAACGGGAAAAGAAGTGTTGGTGGAAACAGGGACCACTGTCTGACATTATAAGGCGTTTGAAAAAAAACCTGGGGGGGTTTTTCCCTTTCCTGATTCAATGTTCATTTCTTTTTTTGGGGGGGAAAACAGTTTCTTTTAAAAAAATAAGTGACAACGTGAAAGGGGGGAAAACCCTTGATAGCTTACTTTCGTTAGTTTCCACTCCTAGGAAAAAAAACCCCAAACAACAAGTAAAGAAAAAAAATAAAAAAAGGGGAGATGGGTGCGTGTGGGGTGTGTTGTGGTGTGTGTGTGTGTGTGTGTGTGTGTGTGGGGGTGTGTGTTGTGTGTGTGTGATGTGTGGGGTGAAAATTTTGTGTTTTGGGGGGTGTGTGGGTTTGTGTGTGTGTGTGTGTGTGTGTGGGGGGGGGGTGGGGGGAGAAAGAATAAAATTTTTGGTTTTTGTGCTGCTGCGCTGAAAAGGGGGCTATCGTCATCTTTTTTCCCATATATATTCATCATATCATCATATCACATTCTTTTCTTATCACACCACTTTATCTCATCACAAAAATTTGGTTTTTGGTTTGTGTGAAAAAGGGGGTATGTATATTCATACTCCTCATATATCATCATCTTCTCATATCATCTTTCCTCTCATATCTCATCAAAAACTCATCATCATCATCATTCATCTTCCTTGAATTAGCGCACCTTTTGCATGGGGGTCGGGTTTTTTTGTTAATGTTTGGGGTTGGGGGGGGAAAGACCGGGAAAAGGTTTTTTTTTCCAAAAATTTTCACCAATTACATTCACAATCATCACAATCTAAAAATATTTTAAGGGCCTTTTTCCACATTTTTTCATTTAAAAAACCCCCTTTGGGGCATTTTTAATGGTAAAGCCAAATGTTGACCGGGGTAAAAATTTGAAATCGTTGTGGCACCTTTCTTTCGTCATCTCTTGTATTCTTCATCAGGTGCCCTTCCGCATGGCGTTGGCGATCATGGACTTCTATCTGTCTCTATCTCTCGTTGCCCCTACCCTCCTCGTCCCCAGGCACTCTGCAAGTCCATCCAGCATCTTCTCCTGGGTCTACCTGGTGCTCTCTTTCCCTCCAGCTTTCCCGTTGTGACCAGGTGCTCCAAATCCCCCCTTCCTCATAAAATGGCCTATAAATGTTGCCTGTCTTTGCTTAATCTTCCTTATGAGTGATCTACTTGTGTCTGCCTCCATCAAGATTGTCTCGTTTGTTTTCTCTTGTATTACCATATCGCTTTTCGCCTTCCTGTTGGCCGTTGACCACCATTCCATTTTTGTTGATCCCAGTCCCTGTTCGTTCGTTCTTTGATTTAACGTCTTTTCACTATAAGTGATATTAGACCCCAGTCCCTGTCTGTTGGTCTGCGTGTGCCCTGTTATTTCTCTGAACATTTTCTTTCGCTGTGACCAGCGCCCCTGGACTTTTCCATTTCCTACCAGTCCTCAGCTTGGGCTGGACTGATTTCACAACCTTGTCTCTAGAGTCTTCAAACATGCTAAAAGCCTGACGTGGCTCTTAATGGTAGTTTTTAGTTTTGCCTGGCCACAATAGCGCGCAGCGTCAGTAAGCCATTTCCTTGTGCATTTGTTGATTTTTGGCCTCCATTGAGTCCACTGTGCTAGTGCAGATATTGTATAACCAACAAATGCCAGAGGAGCTTTGAAATCAGCATGAAGTGCAGGCATCATGCTTTGTGTTTGCCAAGAAGGCCCCAGCGGTCTATTACCTGTAAACTTTCTTTTGCCATTTCCTTGGTTTCCTTACCCATTTGGTATCTTTCAAGGAGTCGTCACACCACCTTCCGAGGCTTTTCACTGGTTCTTCTGTCACTATTGGAACGGAACTGATTGGCGACAGTAAACGCTACGATTTCCTCTACTTTACTTTTCCTCAGTGAGAGGCTCCGTGACTTTCTCGGTTTGAATATTCATCTTTAGATGAGGCGAAAGACTTTGTTCAACGGCTTCAGCATCCCCCGTGTCTCTTCTTCTTTTTTATTGGAAGCATGGCGTGTCGTCCGTGAAGACTTTTAGAGGGGTCATTTGTTATCTGTTTCCGAGGTCAACTGGGCCTGAAGTCCTCACTGCTTCTTTCAAGATGGCCTCCATTGCTAACCGAACAGTATTGAACAAATTGCGCAGCCCCTGGCTATGTCTACGTCCAGACTGGTCCAATCTGTAGTGTATTCTTTTTGTGGAGAACCGTATCGAGAAGCCATGGAAATACGTCTTTAGCTTTTCTCGGATGTTCTTTGGGACGTGATACATTTCCAGGGCCACATTAATCATTTCAAGCGGGACTGATCCATACGCATTTGCCAGATCGAACCACACCAGGTCGAGGTTCTTCTCTGTTTTATCTCTTTGGATTGCTTCCCAAGTCATCGTAGCATGCTCTGCACGGTCTGACACTCCTGGGATGCCTCTTTTTTTGACTAATTAGGTATTTGGTCAACCTTGCTGCCATGACGGAGAAAAAGGTTTTCCTTTCGACGTTCAGAAGTGACATTGGCCTGAACTGGCCGACGTCACTTGATTTTTGAACAGTTTTTGAATGATGAAGCCATAGCGTATATGGATGAATGAGTGTGAGTAAATATAAGACTGTTCTACCAACATCATAAATGTTCTTGTAAATGCACTACCGTCAGATGGAGGCATGGTCATTTTTGAAATATGATTTGTGTTCGTTCTCTGACTGTCTGTCTCTTTTTTTTGTCTGTTTCTGTGTCTGTCTGTCTATCGTGGTCTGTGTATTTGCGTGTGCGCGTGCGTAATGCGTGTGTGTATGTGTGTGTGCGTGTGTGCGGGCAGGTGCGTGCCTGTGTGTGTTTTGTCTTTCTCTCTCCTCTCTCTCTGTCTGTCTGTCTGTCTGTCTGTCTCTGTCTGTCTCCGTCTCTCTGCCTATGTGTGTCTCTCTCTGTCTCTGTGTCTTTGTCTGTCTGTCTGTCTGTCTGTCTGTCTCTTTCTCTCACTCAGTCTTTCTGTCACCTTCTCAAACACAGACATACCAGGAAAGTCTGTCTAGTTTATTCCTTTTATATTCTCCTTATGACAGGAGAAGTGGAATGATTCATCATCGGGTCTACGAACAAGAAACACACTACCTCTGTCTGTCCGTCTGTCTGTCTGTCTCTGTCCGTCTTTTTGTCTCTGTCTCTCTCCGTCTTTCTGACTCTGTATGTCTGTGTGTCCCTCTGTCCGTCTATCTGTCTGTCTGTCTCTCTCTCTCTATCTCTCTCACCCATTCTCTCTCTTTCTCTCTCTTTGTCTCTCTCGTTCTCACTCTGTCTCTCTTTGTCTCTCTGTCTCTGTCTCGTTCTCTCTGGCTCTTTCGATTTTCAATAGACGAGAGCTTAAAATAAAGAAAATATTATTCTGCTTAAGTCGCGCGCTCTCTCTCTCTCTCACACATTCACTCTCTCTCTCTCTCTCTCTCTCGGTCGCTCGCTCGCTCGCTCTGTCTGTCTCGACCTTCAAAGGACGAGAGCTTGGAACAAAGGGAATATTATTCTGATTACGCCGCCATCTTCGAAAATAAACATTTGTGTTTGATCTGTCCCTGTCAGTCTGTCTGATGTTTCTCTGTATGTGTGTTTACGCTAAAGACACACAAACACACACACACACACACACACACACACACACAACACACACACACACACACACACACACACACATACACACACACACACACACATGCATATATATATTCATATATATATATATATATATGTATGGAGTGAGAGAGATAGAGAGAGATAGAGAGAGAGAGAGAGGGAGAGAGAGAGGGAGAGAGAGAGAGAGAGGTTAATCTTGATGATGTGACAACTGAAGGACTGTTGATGGGGTGACAGCTGAAGGACTGTTGATGGGGTGACAGCTGAAGGACTGTTGATGGTGTGACAGCTGAAGGACTGTTGATGGGATGACAGCTGATGGACTGTTGATGGGATGACAGCTGATGGACTGTTGATGGGATGACAGCTGAAGGACTGTTGATGGGATGACTGCTGAAGGACTGCTGATGGGATGACAGCTGAAGGACTGTTGATGGGTGACAGCTGAAAGACTGTTGATGGTGTGACAGCTGAAGGACTGTTGATGGGATGACAGCTGAAGGACTGTTGATGGGATGACAGCTGAAGGACTGTTGATGGGATGACAACTGAAGGGCTGTTGATGGGTCGACAGTTGAAGGACTGTTGATGGGGTGACAGCTGAAGGACTGTTGATGGGGTGACAGCTGAAGGACTGTTGATGGGATGACAGCTGAATGGCTGTTGATGGGATGACAGTTGAAGGACTGTTGATGGGATGACAGCTGAAGGACTGTTGATGGTGTGACAGCTGAAGGACTGTTGATGGGATGACAGCTGAAGGACTGTTGATGGGATGACAGCTGAAGGGCTGTTGATGGGTCGACAGTTGAAGGACTGTTGATGGGGTGACAGCTGAAGGACTGTTGATGGGATGACAGCTGAATGGCTGTTGATGGGATGATAGTTGAAGGACTGTTGATGGGATGACAACTTAAGGACTGTTGATGGGATGACAACTGAAGGACTGTTGATGGGATGACAACTGAAGGACTGTTGATGGGGTAACAGCTGAAGGACTGTTGATGGGATGACAGTTGAAGGACT
>JAPXFY010002862.1:10000-17500 GCA_030674185.1 Monoplex corrugatus
AAAGAAGAAGAAGAAGAAGAAGAAGAAGAAGAAGAAGAGAGAAGAAGAAGAAGAAGAAGAAGAAGAAGAAGAAGAAGAAGAAGAAGAAGAAGAAGAAGAAAGAAGAAGAAGAAGAAAGAAGAAGAAGAGAAGAAGAAGGAAGAAGAAAGAAGAAGAAGAAGAAAAGAAGAAGAAGAAAGAAGAAAAGAAGAAAGAAGAAGAAGAAGAAGAAAAGAAGAAGAAGAAGAAGAAGAAGAAGAAGAAGAAGAAGAAGAAGAAGAAGAAGAAGAAGAAGAAGAAGAAGAAGAAGAAGAAGAAGAAGAAGAAGAAGAAAGAAGAAGAAGAAGAAGAAGAAGAAGAAAGAAAAGAAGAAGAAAGAAGAAGAAGAAGAAGAGAAAAGAAGAAGAAAGAAGAAGAAGAAGAAGAAGAAGAAGAAGAAGAAGAAGAAGAAGAAAGAAGAAGAAAGAAGAAGAAGAAGAAGAAGAAGAAGAAGAAGAAGAAGAAGAAGAAGAAGAGAAGAAGAAGAAGAAGAAGAAGAAGAAGAAGAAAGAAGAAGAAGAAGAAAAGAAGAAAGAAGGAAAGAAGAAGGAAGGAAGAAGAGAAGAAGAAGAAGAAGAAGAAGAAGAAGAAGAAGAAGAAGAAGAAGAAGAAGAAGAAGAAGAAGAAGAAGAAGAAGAAGAAGAGAAGAAGAAGAAGAAGACGAAGAAGAAGAAGAAGAAGAGAAGAAGAAGAAGAAGAAGAAGAAGAAGAAGAAGAAGAAGAAGAAGAAGAAGAAGAAGAAGAAGAAGAAGAAGAAGAGAAGAAGAAGAAGAAGAAGAAAGAAGAAGAAGAAGAGAGAAGAAGAGAAGAAGAGAGAAGAAGAAAGAAGAAGAAGAAGAAGAAGAAGAAGAAGAAGAAGAAGAAGAAGAAGAGAAGAAGAAGAAAGAAGAAGAAGAAGAAGAAGAAGAAGAAGAAGAAGAAGAAGAAAGAAGAAAAGAAAGAAGAGAGGAAGAAGAAGAAGAAGAAGAAAGAAGAAGAAGAAGAAGAAGAAGAAGAAGAAGAGAAGAAGAAGAAGAAGAAGAAGAGAAGAGAAGAAGAAGAAGAAGAAGAAGAAGAAGAAGAAGAAGAAGAAGAAGAAGAAGAAGAAAGGGAAGAAGAAGAAGAGAAGAAGAAGAGAAGAAGAAGAGAAGAAGAGAAGAAAGAAGAAGAAGAAGAAGAAGAAGAGAAGAAGAAGAAGAAGAGAAGAAGAAGAAGAAGAAGAAGAAGAAGAGAAGAAAGAAGAAGAAGAAGAAGAAGAAAAAGGGAAGAAGAAGAAGAAGAAGAAGAAGAAGAAGAAGAAGAAGAAGAAGAAAGAAGAAGAAGAAGAAGAAGAAAGAAGAAAGAAGAAGAGAAGAAAGAAGAAAGAAAGAAGAAAGAAGGAAGAAGGAAGGAAGAAGGAAGAAGAAGAAGGAAGAAGAGTTTAGTTCTTACGCGGAAAGAATGACACATCAGCTGAGTGTGTAATTGAAGGCAGCCATCAGGTCCCCATCGTTCTGTACAGATCTCTTCTTTGCTACCGAAACGGTCTTCACTGTCAGCCCTACCATAAACAGCAGCGGCCATGATGTCCAGTTCTTCTTTCACTTGAAGAAAGTACCCTTGCAAAAACTGTCCCGTGTTAGCGGAGCGCGTGTGGAACTGTCCGCGCTGGATGATTCCCCGGTTTTCCGGATTCCAGAAAGTGCGGACAGCGCAGATGTGGGGAAGAAAGGAGGAGGGACTCCCGTCTGACCGGACTGTTGAAAAATGCCTGTTTCACAGACAAGGTGACAGTAGCCAAAAGCCTGGCGGTGGGTCTGAATGAAGAGAAGGGGGAACTTAGGAAGAAAAGGGGGATGGTGTGGGTGGGTGAGAGGAGGCAGTAAAATGGAGGAGGTGAGGTTTTGGGAATCCTTTGACGTTGCGACGGCAGAGACGAGGAGAAAGAGATGGGTACCCTACTGTGCGGCGTTTGTCTGTGTGTCACTAAAGAGATGGGCACATTACTTTTTGGCAGTAGTCTGTGTGTCACTATAGAGTTTGACACATTACTCTTTGGCAGTAGTCTGTGTGTCACTATAGAGTTTGACACATTACTCTTTGCCACTAGTCTGTGTGTCACTATAGAGTTTGACACATTACTCTTTGGCACTAGTCTGTGTGTCACTATATAGTTTGACACATTATTCTTTGCCACTAGTCTGTGTGTCACTATACAGTTGGGCACATTACTCTTTGCCACTAGTCTGTGTGTCACTATAGAGTTGGGTACATTACTCTTTGCCACTAGTCTGTGTGTCACTATAGAGTTTGACACATTACTCTTTGGCACTAGTCTGTGTGTAACTAAAGAGTTGGGCACATTATGGCACTAGTCTGTGTGTCACTATAGAGTTGGGCACATTACTCTTTGCCACTAGTCTGTGTGTCACTATAGAGTTTGGCACATTACTCTTTGCCACTAGTCTGTGTGTCAAAATCCTTTGACGTTGCGACGGCAGAGACGAGGAGAAAGAGATGGGTACCCTACTGTGCGGCACTAGTTTGACACATTACTCTTTGCCACTAGTCTGTGTGTCACTAAAGAGTTGGGCACATCACTCTTTGGCACTAGTCTGTGTGTCACTAAAGAGTTGGGCACATTACTCTTTGGCACTAGTCTGTGTGTCACTAAAGAGTTGGGCACATCACTCTTTGGCACTAGTCTGTGTGTCACTAAAGAGTTGGGCACATTACTCCAGGGCACTAGTCTGTGTGTCACTATAGAGTTGGGCACATCACTCTTTGGCACTAGTCTGTGTGTCACTAAAGAGTTGGGCACATTACTCTTTGGCACTAGTCTGTGTGTCACTAAAGAGTTGGGCACATTACTCTTTGGCACTAGTCTGTGTGTCACTATAGAGTTGGGCACATCACTCTTTGGCACTAGTCTGTGTGTCACTAAAGAGTTGGGCACATTACTCTTTGGCACTAGTCTGTGTGTCACTAAAGAGTTGGGCACATTACTCTTTGGCACTAGTCTGTGTGTCACTAAAGAGTTGGGCACATTACTCTTTGGCACTAGTCTGTGTGTCACTAAAGAGTTGGGCACATCACTCTTTGGCACTAGTCTGTGTGTCACTAAAGAGTTGGGCACATTACTCCAGGGCACTAGTTTGTGTTCTGCTAAAGAGTTGGGCACATTACTCCAGGGCACTAGTTTGTGTTCTGCTAAAGAGTTGGGCACATTACTCTCTGGCACTAGTCTGTATGTTGCTAAAGAGTTGGGCACATTACTCTCTGGCACTAGTCTGTGTGTTGCTAAAGAGTTGGGCACATTACTCTCTGGCACTAGTCTGTATGTTGCTAAAGAGTTGGGCACATTACTCTCTGGCACTAGTCTGTGTGTTGCTAAAGAGTTGGGCACATTACTCTCTGGCACTAGTCTGTGTGTTGCTAAAGAGTTGGGCACATTACTCTCTGGCACTAGTCTGTATGTTGCTAAAGAGTTGGGCACATTACTCTCTGGCACTAGTCTATGTGTTGCTAAATAGTTGGGCACATTACTCTCTGGCACTAGGCTGTATGTTGCTAAAGAGTTGGGCACATTACTCTCTGGCACTAGTCTGTGTGTTGCTAAAGAGTTGGGCACATTACTCTCTGGCACTAGTCTGTGTGTTGCTAAAGAGTTGGGCACATTACTCCAGGGCACTAGTTTGTGTTCTGCTAAAGAGTTGGGCACATTACTCCAGGGCACTAGTCTGTGTGTTGCTAAAGAGTTGGGCACATTACTCCAGGGCACTAGTCTGTGTGTTGCTAAAGAGTTGGGCACATTACTCCAGGGCACTAGTCTGTGTGTTGCTAAAGAGTTGGGCACATTACTCCTGGGCACTAGTCTGTGTGTTGCTAAAGAGTTGGGCACATTAGTCCAGGGCACTAGTCTGTGTGTTGCTAAAGAGTTGGGCACATTAGTCCAGGGCACTAGTCTGTGTGTTGCTAAAGAGTTGGGCACATTACTCCAGGGCACTAGTCTGTGTGTTGCTAAAGAGTTGGGCACATTACTCCAAGGCACTAGTCTGTGTGTTGCTAAAGAGTTGGGCACATTAGTCCAGGCACTAGTCTGTGTGTCACTAAAGAGTTGGGCACATTACTCCAGGGCACTAGTCTGTGTGTCACTAAAGAGTTGGGCACATTACTCCAGGGCACTAGTCTGTGTGTCACTAAAGAGTTGGGCACATTAGTCTAGGGCACTAGTCTGTGTGTCATTAAAGAGTTGGGCACATTACTCCATGGCACTAGTCTGTGTGTCACTAAAGAGTTGGGCACATTACTCTTTGCCACTAGTCTGTGTGTCACTGAAGAGTTGGGCACATTACTCTTTGCCACTAGTCTGTGTGTCACTGAAGAGTTGGGCACATTACTCTTTGCCACTAGTCTGTGTGTCACTGAAGAGTTGGGCACATTACTCTTTGCCACTAGTCTGTGTGTCACTGAAGAGTTGGGCACATTACTCTTTGGCACTAGTCTGTGTGTCACTGAAGAGTTGGGCACATTACTCTTTGCCACTAGTCTGTGTGTCACTGAAGAGTTGGGCACATTACTCCTTGACACTAGTCTGTGTGTCACTGAAGAGTTGGGCACATTACTCTTTGCCACTAGTCTGTGTGTCACTGAAGAGTTGGGCACATTACTCTTTGACACTAGTCTGTGTGTCACTGAAGAGTTGGGCACATTACTCTTTGCCACTAGTCTGTCTGTCACTGAAGAGTTGGGCACATTACTCTTTGCCACTAGTCTGTGTGTCACTAATGAGTTGGGCACATTACTCTTTGACACTAGTCTGTGTGTCACTGAAGAGTTGGGCACATTACTCTTTGACACTAGTCTGTGTGTCACTAATGAGTTGGGCACATTACTCTTTGGCACTAGTCTGTGTGTCACTAAAGAGTTGGGCACATTACTCTCTGGCACTATTCTGTATGTTGCTAAAGAGTTGGGCACATTACTCTTTGGCACAAGTCTGTGTGTTGCTAAAGAGTTGAGCACATTACTCTTTGGCACAAGTCTGTGTGTTGCTAAAGAGTTGAGCACATTACTCCAGGGCATTAGTTTGTTGAGACGGCTCTTGTGTGGTTCATGGTCTATATCTGTGTTACTACAGGACGTTTCTGTGGTTCATGGTCTATATCTGTGTTACTACAGGACGTTTCTGTGGTTCATGGTCTATATCTGTGTTACTACAGGACGTTTCTGTGGTTCATGGTCTATATCTGTGTTACTACAGGACGTTTCTGTGGTTCATGGTCTATTTCTGTGTTACAACAGGACGTTTCTGTGGTACATGGTCTATTTCTGTGTTACTACAGGACATTTCTGTGGTTCATGGTCTATTTCTGTGTTACAACATGACGTTTCTGTGGTTCATGGTCTATTTCTGTGTTACTACAGGACGTTTCTGTGGTTCATGATCTATTTCTGTGTTACTACAGGACGTTTCTGTGGTTCATGGTCTATATCTGTGTTACAACAGCACGTTTCTGTGGTTCATGGTCTATATCTGTGTTACTACAGGACGTTTCTGTGGTTCATGGTCTATTTCTGTGTTACAACAGGACGTTTCTGTGGTTCATGGTCTATATCTGTGTTATTACAGGACGTTTCTGTGGTTCATGGTCTATTTCTGTGTTACTACAGGACGTTTCTGTGGTTCATGGTCTATTTCTGTGTTACAACAGGACGTTTCTGTGGTTCATGGTCTATTTCTGTGTTACTACAGGACGTTTCTGTGGTTCATGGTCTATTTCTGTGTTACTACAGGACGTTTCTGTGGTTCATTGTCTATTTCTGTGTTACTACAGGACGTTTCTGTGGTTCATGGTCTATATCTGTGTTACTACAGGACGTTTCTGTGGTTCATGGTCTATTTCTGTGTTACTACAGGACGTTTCTGTGGTTCATGGTCTATATCTGTGTTACTACAGGACGTTTCTGTGGTTCATGGTCTATTTCTGTGTTACTACAGGACGTTTCTGTGGTTCATGGTCTATTTCTGTGTTACAACAGGACGTTTCTGTGGTTCATGGTCTATTTCTGTGTTACTACAGGACGTTTCTGTGGTTCATGGTCTATTTCTGTGTTACAACAGGACGTTTCTGTGGTTCATGGTCTATTTCTGTGTTACTACAGGACGTTTCTGTGGTTCATGGTCTATATCTGTGTTACTACAGGACGTTTCTGTGGTTCATGGTCTATTTCTGTGTTACTACAGGACGTTTCTGTGGTTCATGGTCTATATCTGTGTTACAACAGGACGTTTCTGTGGTTCATGGTCTATCTCTGTGTTACTACAGGACGTTTCTGTGGTTCATGGTCTATATCTGTGTTATTACAGGACGTTTCTGTGGTTCATGGTCTATTTCTGTGTTACAACAGGACGTTTCTGTGGTACATGGTCTATATCTGTGTTACTACAGGACGTTTCTGTGGTTCATGGTCTATATCTGTGTTACAACAGGACGTTTCTGTGGTTCATGGTCTATATCTGTGTTACTACAGGACGTTTCTGTGGTTCATGGTCTATATCTGTGTTACAACAGGACGTTTCTGTGGTTCATGGTCTATATCTGTGTTACAACAGGACGTTTCTGTGGTTCATGGTCTATATCTGTGTTACTACAGGACGTTTCTGTGGTTCATGGTCTATATCTGTGTTACAACAGGACATTTATGTGGTTCATGGTCTATATCTGTGTTACAACAGGACGTTTCTGTGGTACATGGTCTATATCTGTGTTACTACAGGACATTTCTGTGGTACATGGTCTATTTCTGTGTTACAACAGGACATTTCTGTGGTTCATGGTCTATATCTGTGTTACAACAGGACGTTTATGTGGTACATGGTCTATATCTGTGTTACAACAGGACGTTTCTGTGGTACATGGTCTATATCTGTGTTACAACAGGACATTTATGTGGTACATGGTCTATATCTGTGTTACAACAGGACGTTTCTGTGGTACATGGTCTATATCTGTGTTACTACAGGACGTTTCTGTGGTACATGGTCTATATCTGTGTTACAACAGGACATTTATGTGGTACATGGTCTATATCTGTGTTACAACAGGACGTTTCTGTGGTACCTGGTCTATATCTGTGTTACAACAGGACGTTTCTGTGGTACATGGTCTATATCTGTTACTACAGGACGTTTCTCTGGTTCATGGTCTATATCTGTGTTATTACAGGACGTTTCTGTGGTTCATGGTCTATTTCTGTGTTACTAGAGGACGTTTCTGTGGTTCATGGTCTATTTCTGTGTTACAACAGGACGTTTCTGTGGTTCATGGTCTATTTCTGTGTTACAACAGGACGTTTCTGTGGTTCATGGTCTATTTCTGTGTTACAACAGGACGTTTCTGTGGTTCATGGTCTATATCTGTTACAACAGGACGTTTCTGTGGTTCATGGTCTATTTCTGTGTTACTATAGGACGTTTCTGTGGTACATTGTCTATATCTGTGTTACAACAGGACGTTTCTG
>JAPXFY010002863.1:0-7500 GCA_030674185.1 Monoplex corrugatus
ACCAATATCGCCAGTATGATGTATTTACACTGACAGCAAAACCAACGTCACCAATCTGATGTATTTACACTGACAGCAAAAACCAATATCACCAGTATGATGTATTTACACTGACAGCAAAAACCAATATCGCCAGTATGATGTATTTACACTGACAGCAAAACCAACGTCACCAATATGATATATTTACACTGACAGCAAAAACCAATATCACCAGTCTAAGTGGTGAATGTACATTAACAGCAAAGTCTGCCCCACCAGACTCACTGATGTCTTGACACAGACGGCAAGTTTATCAAATTTTATACTGCAGATCTGGGATTGAACAGAGGACATCAGATCTGAGCCCTCAGCTATATCGGCTGAGCAAATGTCTGAGTTAAGTCTGCTGATACAAAACAAGATAAAAAAAATCTTTTTTCCGGATGTGCAGTTGACACACTGCCCGGATAGTTACACATTAGCAAGAAGCCACTCAAAAAACGACACAATCAGAGACAATCGTCGTTATCAAGGAAGCTTTGACGAAAGACTCCGTTATTTTATGACCTGATACTGACGACTTTTAAAATCCCTTTACACACACCCTAACACCCCAGACCCACCCACCCTAAAAATCGTCTCAGTTTAAGAAACTATTGTATTTAAAGTATGGGAACAATTCTGTCAAGAATTCGTGATAAATAATATTGCAGCCGTAAAACTAGCCAGAGATCATGGAAAAATGGACGTGTACTATGTCGCTCAAGTTGTGTGTCTTTGACTGGCAAGACCTGGCAATGTCCATCTCTCACCAGGTCAGCCAAAGAGCCAACGTCCTCCCATTTGGTGACTCGACCCGCTCTCAAACACATAACTGTTATGGTTCTACGGGGGAACTCATCCACCCAGGCTGGCAATTTCATAGCCGACATTTTTTCACTCAGTTGGCCCTCAGGACCGAGAACAACAACAAAGGAAATGAAGAAAAGTCAGACAGAAGAAAAAAATGGACAGACAGCGTCACAGAGTGGATCGGACAGAGTTTGGTGTTTATTGCCAGTGTGTTCCACAGACATTCATCGCATTTGGACAATTCCATATGCGCTCCGTTCAGCGATGCTGTGGTAGACTCCCTGAGCCAGCCCAAACCCCTACGTGTTGGTAAAGGTCTTGAGCCTGAAAGTGGAGAGGTAGGGACCAACGAAACGCTAAACTGACACCACCAGAATGATGGAAACATTAAAATGGGAAGCGAACAGACC
This sequence comes from Monoplex corrugatus, assembly GCA_030674185.1. Lineage (NCBI taxonomy): Eukaryota > Metazoa > Mollusca > Gastropoda > Littorinimorpha > Ranellidae > Monoplex > Monoplex corrugatus. The sequence continues at coordinate 1,245 of JAPXFY010002863.1, forward strand.
AGTTCTTGACGTTTTAGGCTGGGATTGAATTCGAGATACCAGATGTTGAGTCCACTGTTCATCAGAAGAACCAACCAACCCGCAATAAAACATGCCCCGCTGTAGGATTGAACCCAAAACCTGTGTTGTGGGCATGGAGCTCTAACTACTGGACTAATGGGCCACTGAAAACTACAGAAACAAAAGACCATGGCCGGTCCGAGGCTTGAACCTACAACCCAGTGTTATGAGCAAAGCGCTCTAACAACTGAGACAAAGAAGCATTATCTCCCGTGGGATGCAGTGAGCTCTTTCATTATATTAAACAGTATCCCCACCTTCTCGAAAGTCTGTGCTGGAAATTTCCTCTTTTCTGTCACTCTCTTTGTTTCTTTCTTCCTCCTTTGCTTTCTGTCATTTCTTCCTATCGTTTTCTGCCTTGCTGATCCATTTACCTGTATGTGTTCGATAAAGTCTTACGTACTTTTTCTCAGGATTGATAATTGGGTGCATGTATTAAGTGCATTTTTGGTTCTAGGGAAATGAGATAAGCGAAAGCAATTTCAGGTAATCTATGCCTGTTTTTATATATGTTTTGGTGTCCCTGGATATGCTTTTGTTTGTATTCGGGTGTGTTTTTTGGGCCTGTGCGATAAATTGAACGGAGTGATCAACGCCAGTGGCATGTCCTTGGATTGTGTGCGCGAATGCATTGATATGTGTACTTAATTTTCTTTTCTTTTTTTCCCTGTTGAAGCTTTGTGTGTTTTGATGCAGCTATAGCCCTGTACAGTCGGCTGGGTTTTGAACAACAATAACAACAACAATAAAGGAGCACTAAAATTCGGAACGGACAGAGCTTTGCCGTAACTCCGGCACTCACCCACGACTGTCAGAGATGGAGACAGCAAGAGCTGCGTTTATCTGTACGACCCTGGCGGGGTGTGCTTTCAGTCGACCTGAACCCATTTACTCCTCTCACCCTATCCAACAGCTGCAAAAGCTTGACATTTTCCGTCCTTCCAATCGGTAGTGCGTTGTGCTGACCACTACAACACGACGATTGGTGGCTGTGAAATCTTTAATGAGAGTTTGTCTGCACAGTCACATGCTCTCTGTCTCTGTCACACACACACACACACACACACACACACATACACACACACACACACACACACCACACACACACACAAAACACACACACATACACACACACACACATAACAGACACACACACACACACATACACACACACACACACACACACACACACTACAGACACACACAACACATACAGACACACACACACACACACATACACACACACACACACACACACACAGACACACACACACACACACATACACACACAGACACACACACACACACACACACACACACACACACACACACACACACACATACACACACACACACACACACATACACACGATTCAAGATGGCGGAGACACCTAAGTAAAACAAATTTCAGCTGTCGGAGAAAACGTTTAAAAAAGCCCAAAATGACAAGAACTAGAAGAGGCCGCCTTGCCCAAAAGAAACAAGAAGACGCATCAGAGGGCAAGGCTGATGGAGAGAGGCTATCGGCGAGCGACATGGGAGCAGATACGGAAAAGGACCGGCAATCGACAGTGGCCGAGCCTGACTCTACATCTGGTTCACTGTCCACGGCTTCCACTGACACGCAGAGTGGGACAACCTGCACCGCGCCTCTTCCCAGCACGGCGGACTGCGTAAGTACGTCAGAACTCAAAAACATACTGGCTCTGCGGGACCAAGTCAATTCTTTGGAAAAGACTGTCCTTGCACTTCTTCCAACCCAGCAAAAAGAGAACATCACCATGCCAACCCGTAACTGTCACACACAGACGGATCTACATGACACACATCCCACATATGCAGAAGTACTGAAACAAAACCACACAAGCAAGCAGGACGACAAACAGGCTCGAAACATCAAGGCACCAAACCCCAGCAGCAAAACAAATCAGCAAGCAGCAAAAGTGCCTGAAAAGAAAAGAAAAAACAAGAAAGAACAACGGCATGACGTCACACAAGCTAAAGACGTCATTTTACATCCGAACCATACAGCATCTTACTTACTTTACTTTACTTTATCCATACAGCATCACGCTCTGAAAATAGGTATATTCCAAAACAACATAAACAGCACCATGATCTTCCGTATGTTATCACTGTCCACGACTCTGTGTTGAGGGGTGTCAACTCGAGAAGACTGGGACGATCTTACGGCTTCGAAGGAGACTCGTGCCCTGTGACCGCCCCTCATGACATACAAAGCTCATTAGACATGGCCCTTTCCAAATGTGACGATACTGCAGACTGTATTGTTTTTCACTGTGGTGTGCATGATTTGAATAGTAAAGATCTCGCTACAACAAGTAAACATCTCGCTTCAGGCATAAAACAAATAGCACAAGAACATCCTAATTCAAAATTAGTCGTTAGTAAGGTTGCCCCTGTACGGCAGGCACGAATGGAGGTTCAACGAAATCTGTTCAACGCTTTACTATCTGCTGAACTTGTTGATATGAAAAATATTTCTTTTGTATCACATGAAAACCTTCGTACCACTCAACAATTTCTAAAAGATGACATACACCCCACCACCAGAGGAAGCAGCATCATTGCAGGAAATCTTGGAAGACACATTCGAGACCTCTTTTGGGAGACTCCAAGGAGAACAGCAAGATCAAGATCAGCACAGCTACACCCTTCCAGATTCTCCAGAGAACGGTACCACCTTTTCGACAACTACGTACCATGGTGGCCCTATGATGTTTTGATATAACAGTATTATATATACAATTCTTGACGTTCATGTCACAGGACTTTTTCCTCGTCATCTCTGACATTCTTCTGCTGAAAGTATACAATAACCAGGTTTTAGTCCGACTATCAAGACTCAGACTATACACTCTGTTCATTTGAAGACGTGTATGCTATTATTTTGTTTATTGGTTATTTGTTATCCATTGTAATCTAATATCTCTTCAATAAGTTATTTCTACGTTGACTGTGTAATTTTCTTTTCATCGTTTTACTACAATTTTGTTATCTTTACTTCGTAGTCTAAGTAATTGCGTAATTTTCTTTCTGCCCATCTCTCCTGTACACAGAAAATCAAAGTATTCATTATTATCGACCATAAATAACAGTCAATAGAAAGTTGGAGATAAACCAGTATCAGTAATGCGACAACAATCCCAAGTCAAGTTTTTGCAATGGAATTGTAGATCCCTTTCCACCAATTCGGCATACTTGGAGCATTTCCTGACATCAAATAGATGTGAAGTTTTGATTCTGCAGTCGATGAATGTTGTTGCAACCAAGCTTCCCAATTTCCCCAATTATTACTATCCTCCAGTCTATGAATGTGGGAATCACGGAAGAAGGTATCCACCGCGATATACATACTCAAAGAGTTACAATACTGCTTACTTACTTCCCCGGTTTTGAAATCAAGCGACGATTTGCACGCTTGTGCTGCCACTGTCCAATTAAGCAATTCTTTAAACATCAACGTTTTATCAGTGTACCTGCCAACAGGTCCAAACGACCGCAACACAGAATGGTAAATGGCTAATAGGTGGAGATTTTAATTCCCACTCCCCATTTTGGGAAAAGAACTGTTCTACTGTTACGAGCAATCGTTTGGTAGAAAATATCGTTGATAGTTCGCTTTACCTTCTAAATGATGGTAGTGTCACTAGGATCCCTGATGTCTCCAAACACAGGGCGACAGCCATCGATTTGTCTCTGATATCACCAGAATTAGCACCATCCTGTACCTGGGAAACTCACAGAGACACTTTGGGAAGCGATCATCTACCTATCATCATAACCATAACTGACAAAAACATCAGGATGAAAGACAGCTCTCCTGATATTATTCCAAAATATAATTACAAGCGTGCAGACTGGTCCTTATTTCGAACTGCTCTTGCTAATCAGGATTACAGACATTATGAAAGTGAAAATGTAGACATTATGTTTTCTAAATTCCAAGAGTCAATTCTAGCCGCTGCAGACGTATCAATTCCGAAACTCAAAACTTCTAAATCGAATAATCGATTGGGTAATGTTTGGTGGACAGAGGCATGTGAGAAAGCAGTTCAATATAAAAGGGAGAAATTCAAAATCTACATCAAAAGCCGGAAACCTGAAGATCATGTGGAAATGAAAAAAGCTAACATCCAATGTAACAAAATCATTGCTGAAGCAAAGAAAGATTATTGGGCATCATTCTGCAAAAAAGAAATTTCAGATTTCAAAGATTTCCATAAAGTCTGGACGAAAATGAATCAAATGAAGAATGGAACCAACTTACCTAGGTGTCCGATAATGATAGAAACATGTAACACATTTCCTTCAGACATGGACAAAGCAGAAACCTTTGTGGACTCATTTGCTAAAAACAGTAAAGTTGAAGGTTTATCTCCAGACTGCAAACATCACAGAGAAATGGAAGATAACAACTCAATCTACACTGATCCAATACCTCAGAATGATCTCTGGTTTAATTCTCCAATCACCTTAGAAGAGCTAAAAAACACAATACTGTTTCTACACAACAAAATGAGTTCGGTAGGTATTGATGCAGTTTCGACTGAAATGATTAAACATCTCCCTGAAAACTATCTTATTTTCCTACACAAAATTTTGCAGAAATGCTGGGTTTGCGGAACTGTACCACAAATCTGGCAAAAGTCTATAGTTATACCGATATTAAAAGCAGGAAAATCGAAAACTGATAAAAACAGTTACAGACCCATTGCTTTGACGTCCCACACGAGCAAACTAATGGAAAGATTGATCTTAAACAGACTTTTACACTACTGTGATAAAAATAACGTTATTCCGGTAAACCAGGCGGGTTTTAGAAAAGGGAGATCCGCAGTTGAACACCTGGTTAAACTTACGACTCAGATCAAACAACAGTTTGCCCGCAGAAAAAGTGTTTTAGCTACTTTCTTTGATGTTAAAAAAGCTTACGATCAAGTTTGGCATAAACGTTTATTGTTCAAGCTAAAATCTGTTGGTTTATCTGGCAATATGTACAATTACATTAAATCTTTTTTAGCTAATAGAACAATACAGGCTAGAGTGGGAGCTAGTTATTCTACTTCACGGCACCTCGACATGGGGATTCCACAAGGTTCAGTGATAGCACCTATTTTATTTAATATCCTTATACAGGATCTTCCTAAAGCTTTTTCAAATCGTGTTGTTTTAGTACAGTATGCTGATGATATATGCACTTGGATGAATATCACTTTAAAAAAGACAACTCCACAGAGAACACGGAATTACATCAGGAAATTGTATCAAATTGATCTTGATAATCTTGGAAACTATATGTTAGAAAATGGTCTGTCGTTGTCGGCAGAAAAGACTAACATGATGCTGTTTGATCATAGTGGTAACTCAAATAACTTGCCTACTTTCAAATTGCTTGGTGAAGTGTTAAATTACAAACAGGTCGTAAAATTTCTGGGAGTTTACATCACTTCGAAATTAAGTTGGAATGTTCATTTTGATTATATTTTAACAAAAGCACGAAAAACCTTAAATTTTCTAAAGATAATAAGCAAATTACCCTGGGGAATGGATACAAATATACTGATCCATCTGTCAACAGCGCTGGTCAGGTCTAAATTATCCTACGCGCAAGAAGTTTTTTTCAATGCACCTAAATATTTACTAAAAAAGATTCAGAACTTGGACTGCAAAAGTCTTAAAATTGCACTAGGTGTACCAACTCATGCTTCTACTCTGGAAACGTACAAAGTTGCTGGAATTCTACCTCTAAACAACCATCGTGAGCTAGCTACAGCAAAGTTTGCAATTAGAACTACTTCACAAGCGAATAATTTTGTGAGCAAAGAAATTAAAATCAGGTCTGATATTGACTTTCCAAAACGAGCAAAAAACATTTCATCACAAATTACAACCGCAACTTACATATCTGACCTGATCAAACAATCCAGCATAACTATGGATGAAATAGCCGAAAAACCAATGTTAACGCCTATCCCTACATGGGAAATGCTAAAGGCCACGTTTGATCTCGATTATGCAGACGTTAAAAAAGATGATAATGTCAACATTACGCTATCCACAGCTTGTGAACACATCGATGAAAAGTACCGTACCCACCTCCACATTTTTACTGATGGGTCAGTCTTAGCAAATCAGAGCGCTGGAGCAGCGTTTTATGTTCCAAAATTTAACA
>JAPXFY010002863.1:10000-24595 GCA_030674185.1 Monoplex corrugatus
CTCTCTCTCTTATCCCCCCCCACACACACACACATACACACGCCCCAACTAAAATCCCTGAAGCTCAAACTGAAATGAAGTGTCTGCAATTGCAGCAGTCAAGAGTTGAACTTGCTGACCTTGTAAAAGCGCCACGCCTTCTTGTTCCTAATCAAGGTCCGATCAGTTCAATTGGTTTACAGCGCTATGGTGAAATCATAGGAGACATGTGAGTTACACCATCAACACCACACTGTCTGTCTGTCTGTCTGTCTGTCTGTCTGTCTGTCTGTCTGTCTGTTCCTGTCTCTGTCTCTTTCTGTCTTTTTGTCTGTCTGTCTGTCTCTGTCTCTCTCTCTCTGTCCTCTCTCTCTGTCTCTCCCTCCCCTCTCTCTCTACCCCCTCTCTCTTTCTACCTCTCTCTCTCTTTCTCTACCTGTCCCTTTCATTTTGTCTGTCTGTCTCTTGCTCTCTGTTTCTGTCTCGCTCTCCCTCCCTCTCTCTCTCTCTCTCTCTCTATATATATATATATATATATATATATATATATACATATATATATATATACATTTATATATATATATATGTGTGTGTGTGTGTGTGTGTGTGTATGTGTGTGTGTGTGTGTGTGTGTGTGTGTGTGTGTGTGTGTGTGTGTGTGTGTGTGTGTGTGTGGTGTGTGTGTGTGTACATATATGTGTGTGCGTGCACGCGGTGGATTTTTTTCCTTGTATGTGTGCTTTTTGTTTGTTTGTTTTTTTCAAACGTGAGCTGACTTAACTCTCTTGAGAGAGCCGCGAAGTCACGATTTCATATCTCGAGTACAACGACATAAGAATTGGCCAGTTCTCTATACATTTTAAATTAAGGCTCCATTCATGCTGGTGACGTCAGTGTCGTGTTTGATAGGTCCTGATAGCAGCGGCTAGGCCATGTGTGTCTGTTTAGACAACTGCTGGCACATTTGGGCGGAGCGCATATGAAATTATCCGTGTGCAATGAATCCCTCTTGATCAAATTCCAGACTACAAGACCTGCTTGGTGTAGGGCTAGAAGTCCTGTGTTCCAGTCTGACAGTACCCCCCTCCCGCCCACCCCTACCCATGGGGATGCCGGCGGTTCTTTCAGTATAAATAGTATCCCCACCTTCTGGAAATTCTGTGCTAGAAATTTCCTCTTTTCTGTTGCTCTCTTTGTTTCTTTCTTCCTCCTTTGCTTTCTGTCATTTCTTCCTATCGTTTTCTGCCTTGCTGGTCCATTCACCTGTATGTGTTCAATAAATTCTCACATACTTAGGACTGACAATGGGGAACGTGTATTATGTGCATTTTTGGCTTTAGGGAGATGAGATATGCGGAAGCAATTTGTGGGTCGATAAGAAAAACAACAACAAAAACTTTGTGCGTGTGGCCCCGGTTCGACAAGCTGTACAAGGGTATGGGTATCTGACCGTGTTCAGAGCTGAAAAAGGTAAAGCGTCGAGGGACAGTAGATGGGTACAACCCCCATCCACAGAGAAGCTGAGGCCTCCACCTCCATCCCCGACCATCTCAGGCATGCAATATAATGCAAATGTCTGCATGGTCAACAGACGAGAATGGTGCACGCCTATTAAGGAGTTGTCAGCGTGGAACAGAGCTGGGTCCAATGTTTCAGCAGCATCCACCTCGAAGGTGTCTCCCCGTTAGTCGAAGAACGTTGGGGGGAGGGAAACGTTGGGGGGAGGGGAAGGTATTGGATATTACAAGTCTTCTGACCACCAAGCTACACAGCAGTCGGTGTGACCTTGTAGTTAGCGAACAAAAGAAGAACTTGAGGCGATAGGCCAACCTGACCTTGTTTTATCATATCACCTTTCACAGGCCTCTGTTGAGGCTTAAAGTCCTACCACACATGGCCTATGCGAGGATTAGCAGTAACAGGCCTCTCTTCTTTCTCACTCCCTTAGGAGCATAGGGCAATGGGACAACCTTCACTTTCATTCTCTTACCTTGTGCTTCTTATCTGCTTACCGTTCAGTACAGATAATGAGGTTCATCAGGTCACATTGACGTTATTCGTCGTCATATTTAATCAGCGTATTATGATAATTGGGGGTGGCAATCATCGTGTACTGATGATCAGGTATGTATAGTTCATATGTACCGGTAAGCAGATCATTTCTACCGATACGTCTGAAGCTAGGACATTACATCCAGCTCAAAGAAGAGACATCAGGCCATCGAGACCAAGTGTGTGAGGAAACTGCTTTGGACATATTACTTCAATACACAACAAGGCGTGTAGTGTAGTCCACTGTCCGTCTTACAGTTCTGTTCTTGTGGAGCCAAATCACAGCTTCAAAGTCCCCTTCCCGACCTGTTCATTGGTGACAGTGCATCTGACGTGTAGAATTTCGCTACACCTCTTCTTTTCCATGGTTGGCTTCGTCTTTCCATATACGTTGAATCGGGTCAGAGGTTGTCTACAGCTATTGGTAGCTATGTAATCCAGTATATTACCTGCCGCATGTGGGGAGTGATCCCAACAACAAAAAAGAAATAAAAGAATAGAAAGAAAGAACGAAAGAAAGAAAGAAAATGAGAAAGAAAGAAAGGAAAGAAAGAAAGAAAGAGAGAAAGAAAGAAAGAAAGAAAAGAAAGAAAGAAAGAAGGAAAAGAAAGAAAGAAAGAAAGAAAGAAAGAAAGAAGGAAAAGAAAGAAAGTGAGAAAGAAAGAAAGAAAGAAAGAAAGAAAGAAAGTGAGAAAGAAAGAAAGAAGGAAAAAAGAAAGAAAGAAAGAAAGAAAGAAAGAAGGAAAAGAAAGAAAGAAAGAAAGAAAGAAAGAAGGAAAAGAAAGAAAGAAAGAAAGAAAGAAAAAATGAAAAGAAAGAAAGAAAGAAAGGAAAAGAAAGAAAGAAAGAAAGAAAGAAAGAAGAAGGAAAAAGAAAGAAAGAAAGAAAGAAGGAAAAGAAATAAAGAAAGAAAGAAAGAAGGAAAAGAAATAAAGAAAGAAAGAAAGAAGGAAAAGAAAGAAAGTGAGAAAGAAAGAAAGAAAAGAAAGAAAAGAAAGAAAGAAGAAGAAGAAAGAAGAAAGAAAGAAAGAAAGAAGGAAAAAAGAAAGAAAGAAAGAAAGAAAAGAAAAGAAAGAAAGAAGAAAAGAAAGAAAGAAAGAAAGAAAAAAGAAAGAAAAAAGAAAGAAAGAAAGAAAGAAAGAAAAAAGAAAGAAAGAAAGAAAGAAGGAAAGAAAGAAAGAAAGAAAGAAAGGAAAAGAAAGAAAGAAAGAAAGAAAAAAGAAAGAAAGAAAGAAAGAAGAAAAGAAGAAGGAAAAGAAAGAAAGAAAGAAAAGAAAGGGAAGAAGAAAGAAAGAAAGAAAGAAGAAAAGAAAGAAAGAAAGAAAGAAAGAAAGAAAGAAGAAAGAAAAAGAAAGAAGAAAGAAAGAACGAAAAAGAAAGAAAGAAAGAAAGAAAAGAAAAGAAAGAAAGAAAGAAAATCCGACCTGGACAGGGATTGGCTCTGTCAGTTCGACAAGGATACACTGTTGTATCTTCACGTACAATTTCAGTTTCTTAAAAAAGTGTCTCTCTGCTCACAATGATAATGTCTCTCTGCTCACAATGATAATGTCTCTGTGCTCACAATGATGTCTCTGTGCTCACAATGATAATGTCTCTCTGCTCACAATGATAATGTCTCTGTGCTCACAATGATAATGTATCTGTGCTCACAATGATAATGTCTCTGTGCTCACAATGAGAATGTCCCTGTGCTCACAATGATAATGTCTCTGTGCTCACAATTATAATGTCCCTGTGCTCACAATGATAATGTCTGTGCTCACAATGAGAATGTATCTGTGCTCACAGTGATAATGTCTCTCTGCTCACAATGATAATGTCCCTGTGCTCACAATGATAATGTCTCTGTGCTCGCAATGATAATGTCTCTGTGCTCACAATGATAATGTCTCTGTGCTCACAATGATAATATATCTGTGCTCGCAATGAAAATGTCTCTCTGCTCACAATGATAATGTCTCTGTGCTCACAATGATGTCCCTGTGCTCACAATGATAATGTCCCTGTGCTCACAATGATAATGTCTGTGCTCACAATGATGTCCCTGTTTTCACAATGATAATGTCTCTGTGCTCACAATGATAATATCTCTGTGCTCACAATGATAATGTCTCTGTGCTCACAATGATAATGTCTCTGTGCTCACAATGATAATGTCTCTCTGCTCACAATGACAATGTCTCTGTGCTCACAATGATAATGTCTCTGTGCTCACAATGATAATGTCTCTGTGCTCACAATGATAATGTCTCTGTGCTCACAATGATAATGGATTTACCGTATGAAATTTGACATGCTACTCGTTTCCACCTGGACAGCGTTGTCGCCATAGTGCAGCGCCATCCACATCTTTCTATTTTCCTATGAAAGCGGATTTTCTACAGAATTGGGCCAAGGACAATTTTTGTTTCCCCTAGGAATCTTTAACACGTTCAGAGTCCATGCAGCGCACGCCTCTTCGGCTCATCGTTTCATTGGAAAGACTATTGAGATACCAACACAAGAAAGAAGGCAACACAGGCGGAGTATCAAGCCATGGCTTATCTTAGCCTCGCCCTAGCATTTACCTCGACGTCAGAGCCTAGTCAGGGGAAACAATGAACTGAGGATTACAGAGAGACTCAGAGTTCCTACCAACAACACCGAGCCACGATAGCCATGCACGTTATCCAAGCATACAAAAGATCGTCCAACCGTAACTTCATCGGGAACTGATTCATGAAACACGTGGCTGCTGAACTTATTCGTGTGTAGTCACACAAAACAAGGTAAAGGTTTCCCATAACCCTCAGTCTATAGCGTAGTGAAGTGTCTAGACACCTCAAATTTTCTGGCATCATGAGGGCAGTGTCTGTCTCCTGTACCCCGCTGCTTTACCTTCGAAGAAGAAGGGAGAATAATCTGGTAACCGCATACACATCTTTTTCATCTTTTTTATTGGGGCAGTATCAGACCTTGGACCTTGGACAGCAAAGAAAACAAACGAGACAGTCTTGATGGAGGCAGACACAAGAAGATCACTCATAAGGAAGATTAGGAAAAGACCGGCAACATTTATAGGCCATTTTATGAGGAAGGGGGTTTTGGAGCACACTGATCACAACGGGAAAGCTGGAGGGAAAGAGAGCACCAGGTAGACCCAGGGAGAGAATGCTGGACGGACTTGCAGAGTGGCTGGGGATGAGGAGGGTGGGGGAGATGCTTGGGGCAACGAGAGATAGAGATGGTTGGAAGTCCATAGTCGCAAAAACGCCATGCGGCAGGGCACCTGATGATGATGATGATGATGATGATGATGAGGAGGAGGAGGAGGAGGAGGAGGAGGAGTATCAGACCCGTGTTAACCTATGCCTGCAGGTTGAAAGGCGGGAGTGGAGTCACACACGGTTTGCTTGATGCAATGATAATTACAGACATTTTCTCATTGACGCAGTTTACGTGGTGGTGACCTACAAAACTGCTGACTGCCGTTTTTAAATTACGGTGTCACAACTCTTTAACGTTAATTCAATAATCAAACAGAACTCTTTAACGTTAAATCAATAATCAATCAGATCTCTTTAAGTTAATTCAATAATCAATCAGAACTCTTTAACGTTAATTCAATAATCAATCAGATATCTTTAACGTTAATTCAATAATCAATCAGATCTCTTTAACGTTAATTCAATAATCAATCAGATCTCTTTAACGTTAATTCAATAATCAATCAGATCTCTTTAACGTTAAATCAGTAATCAATCAGATCTCTTTAACGTTAAATCAGTAATCAATCAGATCTCTTTAACGTTAAATCAGTAATCAATCAGAACTCTTTAACGTTAAATCAGTAATCAATCAGATCTCTTTAACGTTAAATCAGTAATCAATCAGAACTCTTTAACGTTAAATCAGTAATCAATCAGATCTCTTTAACGTTAAATCAGTAATCAATCAGAACTCTTTAACGTTAATTCAATAATCAATCAGAACTCTTTAACGTTAATTCAATAATCAATCAGATCTCTTTAACGTTAATTCAGTAATCAATCAGATCTCTTTAACGTTAATTCAGTAATCAATCAGATCTCTTTAACGTTAAATCAGTAATCAATCAGATCTCTTTAACGTTAATTCAGTAATCAATCAGATCTCTTTAACGTTAAATCAGTAATCAATCAGATCTCTTTAACGTTAAATCAATAATCAATCAGATCTCTTTAACGTTAAATCAATAATCAATCAGAACTCTTTGACGTTCATTCAATAATCAATCAGAACTCTTTGACGTTAATTCAATAATCAATCAGAACTTTTTGACGTTCATTCAATAATCAATCAGAACTCTTTGACGTTAATTCAATAATCAATCAGAACTCTTTGACGTTCATTCAATAATCAATCAGAACTCTTTAACGTTCATTCAATAATCAATCAGATCTCTTTAACGTTAATTCAGTAATCAATCAGATCTCTTTAACGTTAAATCAGTAATCAATCAGATCTCTTTAACGTTAAATCAGTAATCAATCAGATCTCTTTAACGTTAAATCAGTAATCAATCAGATCTCTTTAACGTTAAATCAGTAATCAATCAGATCTCTTTAACGTTAAATCAGTAATCAATCAGATCTCTTTAACGTTAAATCAGTAATCAGTCAGATCTCTTTAACGTTAAATCAATAATCAATCAGAACTCTTTGACGTTCATTCAATAATCAATCAGAACTCTTTGACGTTAATTCAATAATCAATCAGAACTCTTTGACGTTCATTCAATAATCAATCAGAACTCTTTGACGTTCATTCAATAACCAATGTCCATGCTGGACAGGATCACAACGTCTCCACAACACGACTTTTAGTTGTGCCCACTGTTCAAAACATGAAACAAACGAGTAGTGGCCAAATTGGCCAACTCTGCAAGAGCAGCTCATGGGGCAAGAAAAGACTCGATGAAAACCACATTCTTCATTCAGACAACCAGTCTGGCTATATGAGGCATTGCCACGCTCGAAAGCAAAGCGCACAGAGAGAGAGAGAGAGACAGACAGAGACAGAGACAGAGACAGAGACAGACAGACAGACAGACAGAGAGCACTACACACACGGCATACATGCATACATTCACACATTATTCATCACTCATCATCATCATCATCACTATCGTCGTCATCATCATTATTTTCATCATCATCTAAGCATATGATCGAAATTAGGTTTAAAAAGTCAATTCAGTAACAGCCCAGGGATCTCTGCTCAAAGCTGTGAGCACGTTGGTCACTGAAGAGACGGACTGTTACCTGTTACTGAAAATCCCATTTGATGATTTGATATAAAGATCCACCCAGAAATAACTGAGACATCGTCACTGACATGTTGTTCACATGCACAGACAGACACAGCCCCGTTCCAGTCAATATGAAACAACCTCCTAATTTAAAAAAATCTCCGTAAACAGGTAAGGATAGAACAAAACAAGTTTAAATGACATAACTCAACCTTATGTTAAGACACTTGCTGATTGCTACGTGACGCAGACAATTCCCGATATGGATTACACCTGGGGCCATGACATCAAGTCTGGATGCAAATAGGACGAGCGTTTTAACCCTTTGACTCCCGCACCCTATCCACCAACTGCAAAAACTTAACTCTTTGACTCCTTCACAATATCCACCAGCTTCCTGCAGGACGCTGGTGGATAGGGTGAAGGAACCATAGGGTTAAGTTTTTGCTTTGCTAGCACAGTTGACAATGCAGAGTGGTGGTGGACAGGTGCGGGAGTTAAAGGGTTAATGGGCCAACTCACGTAGCCTACATCACAGAGGTCAGGTCGTCGTCTGCCCTAATGACGTCAGTCTAAGTGCAGTATCAGCGAGTGCTAGAGAACATAATAATCTGTGAAACCTGCCGCCCTTCTTCACCCTTTAAACGCTTCACGCTGTCCACTAGCTTACTATGCAGGAAAAGGGTTAAGAGAGCTAATCTAACTGGTTATTAGACCTTATAACAGGAAGCTGGTGGACAGGATGAGGGATTGAAAGGGGTGTTCAGGCGTTTCATTGTACTTTATTTTTGATGCAGTGTGTTTATACGATACATTCATCATTCACTGTACATTTAGGGCCTAATCATATTGACTACCTAGCTGAACCTGTCTCTCAGTGACAAAAAAGCTACTTACTGCGTAATCATATTCACAGAATTTCAGTTGGGTAAATGTTATGAGTAATGTTCCATTGCCATTCACGCAGTATTGACTGTGATGTTTTTTGTCTGTTTTTAGTTGTTGTTTTTTTCACCAGCCCCAGGTGCCATTTTCCAACAGTTTCACTGAATTTCTGTTTTAAAAGAGCTTTAGCACAAGGAGTATTACAACATGTACGCTTAATGTTTAAATATGCAGTAAGATGAAAGTTGTCTGTACTGATATGAAATGACGTGACAATTAATCATGTTTACTACACGCCTCACACCCAGCCCTTCTGATAATCAGAACACAGATTACCAACAGGGTCGTTGCGTTTTTATCATTCAAATTTTGGATTTCAACTGCCTCTTTAAAAATGGGGACCAAAAAGTATTTATGCGTGTGGTCGGGGATGAAGAGGTCGGCGTTATTGTTATTATTGTTGTTGTTTAAAGCCCAGCCGTCTGCGTAGAGTCATATCAGGGTTCCAACCGCTTCAAAACATACGCAATAATTCAACAAGAAAAAAAAAGGAAAAGAAAATTAAGTACACATATCAATGCATTCACGCACATAATCTAAGGATGTGCCCCTGGCGTGGACCACTCCGTCCAATTCATCGCACAGGGGATTTATAAAAAACACTCCTGAATACAAATTTAAGCATACCTAAGGACACCAAAACATGCATAAAAACCGGCACAAAGTACCTAAAACTACTTCCCCATATCTCATCTCCCTAGAGCCAAAAATGCACTTACGAAGAAAAAGTACGTAAGACTTTATCGAACACATACACGTGAATGGACCAGCAAGGCAGAAAAAATGATAGGAAGAAATGACAGACAGCAAAGGAACAAGGTAAACAGAGAGAGAGAGAGAGAGACAGATAAGAGAAAATTCCTAGCACCGAAGTTCCAGAAGGTGGGGATACTATTTATACTGAAAGATCCCCCGGCATCCCCACGGGAGTGTTGCTCAAATCTTCTGACCAACACCGCAGGTGTCTGTATCTCTCGAGCCTGGTTGATGCAAGAATATATTATGATAATCAGTGTAGAGTACAGCCCTGTCACGCAATCTCAATCCTGAATGGAACTCCATAGCATCATGATTATCACCCTCATCGTCATCATCATCATCGCATTGTAAAAACTGTTCCAGCTTCTGTGGCATTAAAGTGGCGTAGAAAATGGGACTTAAAAAAAGGTGAGCACAAAAGTAATCTCCCTGAGTGCAATGATCCTAAAAAAATACCCAAAAAAATTTCTTAAAAGATGGTGTAAGCCATGTCAATATCCAGATGTATATGAAGAAACCCAGCACGTACAGCCCGGAAAACGGAGTATGACTGCCCTGGTGGCTGGACCAAAAATACCCATAAGTAGCTTATGTTGGAGTGCATGTATACGTTGCAATCACGACCGGGGAAAAAAAACACACAAGCCATTTTTTAATCTCTCTGTTTATACAAAAATGTATAAAAACAAACCAAATATCCATTTCTAACACACGCATTTCTCGTTGCAAGTCTCTGTACAGGTGAACAATGTCAACACACAGACAGGAACAGCAAACTGTCAAAAAAACTGAAAAAGCAGGTCGGGGTCCCAGGGCCGCCTAGGCCACTAGTGGTGTGCAGGGCCAAAGCCCCTGTTGGGGAGTCCGGATTGGGGGGGGGGGGAGGGTAGGTGAAGCCCCCCCCCCCCCCGGAAGGAAAAGATTTTTCACTTTCTAAGAGGCAATTTGTGGTCTCTCCTTGCATATGAGAATAGTGTTTAACCAAACATGTATAGAAAGATTTAGTTTATGCAAGTCTCAAATATCAACTGTGTAATTACAGTCATCTCTCACTTCATCAATGAAACAAAAACACCCCAGTATGATAATACTATTTTGGCATCGGTACAATCTGCCATATGTTCACATGAAAAACCAAAACATGAATGAAAAAAAGGACGTGTTGATGTTGATGTAGCTGTCATGTGTACATATTGATTGATGTAGCTGTCATGTGTACATATTGATTGATGTAGCTGTCATGTGTACATATTGATTGATGTAGCTGTCATGTGTACATATTGATTGATGTAGCTGTCATGTGTACATATTGATTGATGTAGCTGTCATGTGTACATATTGATTGGTGTAGCTGTCATGTGTACATATTGATTGATGTAGCTGTCATGTGTACATATTGATTGATGTAGCTGTCATGTGTACATATTGATTGATGTAGCTGTCATGTGTACATATTGATTGATGTAGCTGTCATGTGTACATATTAATCATGCACGAAATTTCAGTTCCCGACTATTACATGAAATTTCAGTTCCCGACTAATATATGGTTTTGACATTTTTTTTCTTTTTTCATGGAATAAAAGGTCCGTCTTTGTTTAGTGTAAAAACATTTACCAAAACAACATTTCTCTATAGTACTCATGGATATGAAAAGGAAGTACCATTATCATCTTTTTCCATTTTATTTTCAACTCAAAATTATTGTCACACAATATTCTTACTACCCTTTGCGTTAGACTCGTAGGGTGTGGAAAATATTATAAACCCTTTCTGGTGTGACTTTTTCTCATTTTGCGCTGAAGTGAGTGTCTTGTAAACAGTAGATACTATATCCTTTTTATTTTAAGAAAGTGAAAAACCTCTTCTCGTAAACTCTTTTTGATGTGACTTTTTCTAATTTTGCGCTAAAGTGAGTCTTGTAAACAGTAGATACTATATTATTTTCATTTTTAAAAAAGTGAAAAACCTCTTCTCGTTGAAAATCTTCGAGTCCCTGACAATTCAGGGAAGGACTTGTGTATTAGACATCTGTACATGTATATACCATGTTAGCAAATGTCATCAGACTTCAGTCTCCAACTGAAACCAATGTAGAATACGATACTGTTTTCCAAGTATGTATGCAAGGCAACAGAGATCTGTTGATATACATGAATTTAGTTATCATCATCATTAGGTGCCTTGCCGCATGGCGTTGGCGATCATGGTCTTCCATCTGTCTCTATCTCTTGTTGCCTCAAGCATCTCTTCCACCTTCTTTGTCTTCAGCCACTCTGCACGTCCGTCTAATATCTTGTCCCTGGGTCTGCCTGGTACTCTCTTTCCCTCCAGCTTTCCCGTTGTGACCAGGTGCTCCAATTCTCCTTTCCTCATAAAATGGCCTACAAATGTTGCTTGTCTTTTCCTAATCTTCCTTATGAATGACCTTCTTGTGTCTGCTTCCGTCAAGACTGTCTCGTTTGTTTTCTTTGCTGTCCATGGAACTCTCAACATTCTTCTTAGAAACCACATCTCGGCTGCCTCAATCTTGTTCTGGCTTTGCTTGGAATTTAGTTATGCACATTACAAAATATTTAATCGGTTTTGTGGTCCAGTGAGTAACTAACCAAACAGTATGACGCTGTATTTATAAAGACTGTCTGAAGACAGATTATTTCATAAAATATAAAATGCACAATACTGTTGATACATTTTTTTAAACACCAGACCGTCAGCCACAAATGCCTATCAATTAACATCAGAAAGAGAGTCCTTCAATGTTATATAGAACCAATACTGTTGTACGGATGCGAGGCGTGGACAGTCAGCAAGCAAAACCAGAGCAGGATCGAGGCAGCCGAGATGTGGTTTCTCAGAAGAATGTTGAGAGTTGCATGGACAGCAAAGAAAACAAACGAGACAGTCTTGATGGAGGCAGACACAAGCAGATCACTCATAAGAAAGATTAGGAAAGGACAAGCAACATTTATAGGCCATTTTATGAGGAGGGGGGATTTGGAGCACCTGGTCGCGGCGGGAGGGCTGGAGGGAAGGAGAGCGCCGGGTGGACCCAGGGAGAGAATGCTGGACGGACTTGCAGAGTGGCTGGGGATGAAGAAGGTGGGGGAGGTGCTGGGGGCAACGAGATATAGAGATGGTTGGAAGTCCATGGTCGCCAACGCCGTGCGGCAGGGCACCTGATGATGATGATGATGACATTTTTTTAAAGTTTGAAATTTCATTTTCCGTGTATGCACTAATCTTTGAAACGCTAAGATAGCTAAACTTACTGTAAACAAAATGACACCACAACGATCACACAACTGAAAGGATGAGTATTCGTAATAGCGTTAAGTCCCACTGGTTATGTCTTACAGCTCGTCTTTGTTACTCTACACATGTAACATAAACATGAGAGACATACAAGTGAAATAAATTGATTAAAACTAAACCAACAAAATAATAGTAAATTGTAAAACAAAACAAACACACAAAAAACGAAAACAAACAAACAAAACCACAAAGACACGTTAATGACAAACACACAAACACACACACACACACACACACACACACACACACACACACACACACACACACACACACACACACACACACACACACACACACACACACACACACACACACACAAAAGGAAGAGAAGAAAGCAAAGGACGCTTTGAAACACAGAAATTATGAAAATGAATTAGATTGAAATATTGACTTTCATGTGTCAACCGCTCAAGCGCTTTACAAAAGCATCAAAGACAAAAGCAGACACACACAACAGCAGACACACACATAAAGCAGACACACACATAAAGCAGACACACACATAAAGCAGACACACACATAAAGCAGACACACACATAAAGCAGACACACACATAAAGCAGACACACACATAAAGCAGACACACACATAAAGCAGACACACACACACATAAAGCAGACACACACATAAAGCAGACACATGTCACGTCAACCCTAGATCAACAGATACCACAACAGCAACGATAACGACACCATAACAGGGCTGAAAGGTGCGGCATGAAATGAGCGCCACTGAAGCGACGCCGAGCATTTGATTGAACTGGAAATTCAGTATTCAAGCGAGCAAGCAAGCGATCGGGGAGATAGAGCGAGAGAGAAAGGCAGACAGGCAGACAGACAGACAAACAGACAGACAGACAGACAGACATTTCCCAATGGGCGATATGAAACAATCTCCCGTATTGAAATAAACAGAGACTGAAATCAGATAAGATGTAGTTGTTGTTGTTGCTGCTGCTGTTGTTGTTGTTGTTATTGTTGTTGTTGTGTGTGCGTGTATGTGTGTGTGTGTGCGTGCATGTGTGTGTGCGTGTGTAAGTGTGTGTGTATGCGTGCGTGCGTGCGTGTGTGTATATGTGTGTGTGCGTGTGTGAATGTGTGTATGTGTGTAGGTATATATTATGCGTGTGTGTGTGTGTGTGTATGTATATATATATATGTGTGTATGTGTATGTCTGTATGTGCGTGCATGCGTGTGCGTGTGTTGTCAACATCACATACAAACCTTTTGTTTCCAATTCCAACAGATAAGAAACATTGCATTATCCGTGCCTCGTAAAGTCAACCACTTACTTTGAAAATCAGTTATAGTACTCGCCCACCTTACTCCAATAACCAAGGGAAATAGCATTATACTTGCATCATGTTAGTTGCGTTATCTGACAAAGAAATTACATTCTACCCTCACACATCTCCGCCAGCAACATTGACCACTTACCCTCAAGTTATTCCAACGGACGAAGAACAAATTGTATTAGTGACGCTGTTTTTGATCCTGTCATTTTCTTTTGACGGGAAATTCAGTAATTGCTTCACCGTTGAATTTATCATGTGTTCTTGAACAATCAGTTACTGTCTATTTTCTTTGATCTCTCAAAAACAGAATATTGAATATCACACTCACACACGCAGGTGTGCACACTCACATACGCGTGTATATGCGTATACTCACACACAAACGAACAAACATGTGTGCATGCATATACTCACTCAAACACAGACACACTCACCTACAGGCATGCATACACACACGCACACACATACATGCAAACACGCACAGACACCACATACGTGTACACACACACACACACACACACACACACACACACACACACACACACACACACACACACACACACACACATACAGAGGACGAGTAGTACGGCCGATGGGGATTACCATCTCTAAAACTTCAGCAGGCCTGTGGACTGTTTTGATAATCTACACCAATTTTATTGATGAACTGTAATTTTCATTTCATTCTCTGTTGTTCTCAAATTCATTCTCTGCTGTTCCAATTCTCAAATTCATTCTCTGCTGTTCTCAAACTATCTCTACGAATGAACCCTGTGCTGGGAGAGGAAGAAAACGAAGAACTAGACCAACAACCAGCTCCACAACTCTTCACTTTCTAATTCCCACCCATCTATACATGACTACTCAAGCAGCAGCAGAAACACTGGTCTGTGTCTGTCTATTGTCCACAATAGACTGTTGCAATTCTCTTTTCTGGCTGCCCAGAGTACAGTCTTGGCAAACTATAAAAGATTCAAAAT
>JAPXFY010002864.1:0-12500 GCA_030674185.1 Monoplex corrugatus
CTTTGCGTTTCCGAATAATGACGCCAGTGCAATTTGTGCTGATCTCCAGGATTGTGTGGTAACGATGTATTTATATAGAGCGATGAACTGAATCCTGAACAATGATTTCGATGCTGTGAAACGAACTGTCAGTGAAGTGTTGACGCAGTAAAAGATTCCCTGTGCAAGAAACCTGAATCGATTACTTTCTATTGAACAGTGGACGTTGAACATTTATCTCTGTCTTATGTGTTTGTTGATTCAGTTGGATGAAAAATGAACTGAGGATATCTGATTAATTATAAACATTGAAATATAATGTTTTGTTTACAGAGGTGGATGAGGTGACTGAATGGAAGGTTGTGTGTGATTGGGGAAAACACATAGAACACGCACCTACACACACACAGTTTACGTAATATCTCTAGTCGACTCTCATTCTCTTACCAGTCACTCATAACCCAACTTCTGTAACATCCACCCCAAACTTAAATCCCATGTATCCCCCTAGTTCCCTCCCAAATTTCAACCCCATGGTTCCCCTCCCAATCCCCCCCCCCCCCCGACACACTACCCTCGTTTTGTTCTTCTTCTCCCCCCCCCCCTCCCTTAAATTCCTTCCCTCTTGGTCCAGTTCCTTCCTATTTTGTACTCCGCCTTTTATTCCTTTTATTACCTCCACTAGAGTTCTCTCCCATCGTGTCCTCTTTTTGTTTTCCTCACCCAGAATTCCCTTCCTTTGGTGCTGTCCGAAGTGTCCACTCCAAAATGATAGTTTGCCTTTCTGTGTTCCTTCCTGAAGTTCCTATCAATCTGTAACTCTCTCCCGCAAAAAAAAAAAAAAAAAAAAAAAGTCTTCTCCTCATTTCCTCCCTTTTTTCTGAAGTTCCCTGGAAGAGCCTTGCCTTATCCTCCCTGCCTGAAGTTCCCTCCCCTTGTTTCCCTTTGAATTTCCCGCTCACTTGTCCCTTTCCTGCTCCATAGATTGTCCCAGATTTCCTTCTGCCAACTTCCCTGCAAGTTCCCTCTTTTGGTTTTTCCTATTAGTCGCCATACCCTTTCTCCCCATTCCTACAGTTTTGACTTTTGTCCCCCCCCCCCAAATGTCCCTCCATTTGTCTCCCCCTATTTAGAGTTCCCTCCCTCTGTTTACCCCCACACCCAGAGCTCCCTCCCTTGTTCCCTCCACCCAGAGTTCCCTTCCTGTTTCCCACCACCGGGAGTTTCCTCCCTCTGTTTCTCTCTTCAACCAGAGTTCCTTCCCTTTGTTTTCCTCCTCAGAGTTCCCTCCCACTGTTTCATCTCCACCTGGATTTCCTTCCTTTTCTTTCCCCCCCCCCCCAACAAGAAGCCCCTTCTTCTGTCCCCCCCCACCCCACCCCATCAGGAGTTCTCTCTGTATGCCCCCCCCCCCCCTGAGTTCCCTCATGTTCTTTCCCCCACCCGGAGTTCCCTTCCTCTTTTGCCCCCCATGGAGTTCCCTCCCTGTGCTTCCCCACCCAGAGTTCCTCCACCTGTTCCCCCACCTGGAGTTCCCATCCTCTGTTACCCCCCGCCTGTATTCCCTCCCTCATTCTTCCCCACTCAGGAGTTCCCTTCTTCTGTTCTACCCCCCCTGAAGTTCCCTCCCTCTTTTCTCCTCACCCCAATCCCCGAGTTTTCTCCCTCTGTTCCCTGTTCCCCCATCCCACCCTCTGTTCTACCACCTCTTGAGTTCCCTCCCTTTGTTCTTACGCTCTGGAGTTTCCTCCCTTTGGTCTATGTGAGAGCAGCGCGCTGTGATATGCGAGAGTATGTGATATTACAATGTATGTGATAATATTGTTTGTTTGTTTTTAATACCTTTATAATTTATAATGTATAATTTTATGTCTAATTTGTAATGTGATTGGCAACGTAATTTCCTTCGGGACAAATAAACTATCTTGTATCTTGTATCTTGTATCTTGTTCTACCGCTCTGGAGTTCCCTCCCTCTGTTCTACCCCTCTGGAGTTCCCTCCCTCTGTTCTACCCACTCTGGAGTTCCCTCCCTCTGTTCTACCCACTCTGGAGTTCCCTCCCTCTGTTCTACCAACTCTGGATTTCCCTCCCTATGTTCTACCACTCTGGAGTTCCCTCCCTCTGTTCTACCCCCTGGAGTTCCCTCCCTCTGTTCTACCCCCTGGAGTTCCCTCCCTCTGTTCTACCCACTCTGGAGTTCCCTCCCTCTGTTCTACCACTCTGGAGTTCCCTCCCTCTGTTCTACCCACTGAAGTTCCCTCCCTCTGTTCTACTCTCTGGAGTTCCATTTCTCTGTTCTACCCCCTCTGAAGTTCCCTCCCTCTGTTCTATCCCCTGGAGTTCCCTCCCTCTGTTCTACCACTCTGGAGTTCCGTCCCTCTGTTCTACCACTCTGGAGTTCCCTCCCTCTGTTCTACCCCCTGGAGTTCCCTCCCTCTGTTCTACCACTCTGGAGTTCCCTCCCTCTGTTCTACCCATTCTGGAGTTCCCTCCCTCTGTTCTACCCACTCTGGAGTTCCCTCCCTCTGTTCTACCACTCTGGAGTTCCCTCCCTCTGTTCTACCCCCTGGAGTTCCCTCCCTCTATTCTACCCACTCTGGAGTTCCCTCCCTCTGTTCTACCACTCTGGAGTTCCCTCCCTCTGTTCTACCATTCTGGAGTTCCCTCCCTCTCTTCTACCACTCTGGAGTTCCCTCCCTCTGTTCTACCCTCTCTGGAGTTCCCTCCCTCTGTTCTACCCCCTGGAGTTCCCTCCCTCTGTTCTACCACTCTGGAGTTCCCTCCCTCTGTTCTACCACTCTGGAGTTCCCTCCCTCTGGTCTACCCCCTTGAGTTCCCTCCCTCTGTTCTACCACTCTGGAGTTCCCTCCCTCTGTTCTACCCACTCTGGAGTTCCCTCCCTCTGTTCTACCACTCTGGAGTTCCCTCCCTCTGTTCTACCACTCTGGAGTTCCCTCTCTGTATTCTACCTTCTTTGGAGTTCCCTCCCTCTGTTCTACCAAATCTGGAGTTCACTCCCTGTGTTCTACCCCCTCTCCCTCCTTCTGTTGTACCCACTCTGGAGTTCCTCCCCCTGTTCTACCCCCTCTGGAGTTACCTCTCTCTGTTCTACCCCCTCTGGAGTTCCCTCCCTCTGTTCTACACCTTCTGGAGTTCCCTCCCTCTGTTCTACCCCCAGGAGTTCCCTCCTTCTGGTCTACCTCCTGGAGTTCCCTCCCTCTCTTCTATCCCCTCTGGAATTCCCTCTCTGTTCTATCCGCTCTGGAGTTCCCTCTCTGTTCTATCCCCTCTGAGGTTCCCTCTCTGTTCTATCCCCTCTGGAGTTCCCTCTCTGTTCTATCCCCTCTGGAGTTCCCTCTCTGTTCTATCCCCTCTGGAGTTCCCTCTCTGTTCTATCCCCTCTGGAGTTCCCTCTCTGTTCTATCCCCTCTGGAGTTCCCTCTCTGTTCTATCCCCTCTGAAGTTCCCTCTCTGTTCTATCCCCTCTGGAGTTCCCTCTCTGTTCTATCCCCTCTGGAGTTCCCTCCCTCTGTTTTACCATCCCCGTGGAGTTCCCTCCCTCTGTTCCCTGCATCCCAGCCCCAAGTGTACTCCCTTTGTTCCCCGTTTCCCCATCTGGAATTCCCTTCCTATCTTCTACCCCTCTGGAGTTCCCTCTCTTTGTTCTATACCTCTGGAGTTCCCTCCCTCTGTTCTACCACTATGGAGTTCCCTCCTCTGTTCTATCCCCTCTGGAATTCCCTCCGTATGTTCTATCCCCTCTGGAATTCCCTCCCTCTGTTCTACCCCCTCTGGAGTTCCTGCCCTCTCTTCTATCCCCTCTGGAATTCCCTCCATATGTTATATCCCCTCTGGAGTTCCCTCCCTGTGTTCTGCCCCCTCTAGAGTTCCCTGTATCTGTTCTACCCCCATCTGGAGTTCCCTTCCTGTGTTCTACCCCCTCTGGAGTTCCCTTCCTCTGTTATACCACTCTGGAGTTACCTCTCTCTGTTCTGCCTTCTCTGGAGTTCCCTAACTCTGTTCTACCCCCTCTGGAGTTCCCTCCCTTTGTTCTGCCCCCTCTGGAGTTCCGTATCTCTGTTCTACCCACTCTGGAGTTCCTTCCCTCTGTTCTGCCCCCTCTGGAGTTCCCTTTCTCTGTTCTACCCCCTCTGGAGTTTTCCCTCTCCGTTTTACCACTCTGGAGTTCCTCTCTCTGTTCTGCTCCCCAGGAGTCCCCTCCCTCTCTTTTATCCCTCAGGAGTTCCCCTCTCTCTGTTCTACACCATGAAGTACCCTCCCTCTGTTCACCCCACCCGGAGTTCCCTCCCTATGTTCACTCCACAAAGAGTTCCCTGGAGTTCCCTCTCTGTTTCTCCCCCCATCCGGAGTTGCTTCCCTCTGTTCTCCCTCCCAATCCAGAGTTCCCTCCCTCCCCCCCCTCCTCAGTTCCCTCTGTTTTTCCCACCATCCGAAGTTGCCTCCCTCTGTTCTCCCCCCCTCCCCCCATCTAGAGTTCCCTCCTTCTGTTACTCACAAGATCTGAACAAAAACAATACGTGGACAGGATAACGGCGTTAGCTGAAGGCAATTGATAGCAACACAGAAAGGTTACTGGAACTGTGTTCACACACTGAGACTCGGTGAAGTGTTGAAGACCTCCAAGATAAAATAAGGATCAGAAGCAAAGCAGGACCACCAGCATGGCACTAGCTGGATGTCCCACAGAGTGTTGATTCTGCTGCCTCCCTGCCAGATACATAGACGAAACAACTCTGAAGATACAAGGCATCTTCTGGGTTTCCAGAGACGCACGTGCAAAGACCCAATCTTTCGACCTTTGCTGTTAGTATGGTAAAACACTTTGCCCGAGGAAGAATACCAAAGAAGGAGTAAATATAAATTAAAGAAAATTCAAAAAGAATGATTACAGAACTGAACTGTCACATAGGAAAAGCGAAGGCAGGTGTCAACAAGCTATATCTGGAATAGCAAGAAAAGTTCACTGAAACTAAAATTGCCATTCTACAACTCCAACGTTCTGTCAACTGTACATTTGTGAAACGTGGTTCTCGAAAACAAGCCAGAATAAAAAGCTCGAATCCTATGACGCAAACAGATCCCAGTTACCAGAATCATCTGCAAGCGTCGACTGAATTGGCTGGGCCATGCTACTATATTGCCATCTTCCAGACATGCTAACGAAGTCCTGAACTAGAACCCAGAGTACAGCAAAGGAGGGGAAGACCAAAAATAAACTGGCGCCAGATGGTCGGACAAAGACCTGTAACTGGTGGACAGACGCTGGAGTGATGATCTGAGACTGCCGACCGAGACTCACTTTGTGTGTGTGTGTGTGTGTGTGTGTGTGTAATGTGTGTGTGTGTGTGTGTGTGTGTGTGTGTGTGTGTGTGTGTTTGTTGTGTGTGTGTGTGTGTGTGTGTTGTTTGTGTGTGTGTGTGTGTGTGTGTGTGTGTGTGTTGTTGTGTGTGTGTGTGTGTGGTGTGTGTGTCTGTGTGTGTGTGTGTGTGTGTGTGTGTGTGTGTGTGTGTGTGTGTGTGTGTGTGTGTGTGTGTTTTGTAGTTAATGTTTTGATCTGCTTTCTTGTTCTTCTGCTTTACTTAATTATATTCAAATTCATTTATTTTGGGAGGGTAAACAGCTGTTACCTGTCGACCTGGTTTTCATTGATATTCTTGTGGTTTTTCGTCTCAATGGTTTCTTTTTGTTGTTGTTGTCGTTGTTGTTGTTGTTGTTGTTGTTGTTGTTGTCGTTGTTGTTGTTGCAGTCATTTTTCTTGTCCTCGTGGTTTGTGGTAGTCTTTTTGATCCAGTTCTGATTTCATGTCCCTTTTGTTTTCTTGCTGGTGTGTGCTGGTGTGTGTGCTGGTGTGTGTGTGTGTGTGCTGGTGTGTGCGCTGGTGTGAGTGCTGGTGTTTGTGCTGGCGTGTGCGTGCTGGTGTTTGTGTGTTGATGTGTGTGTGTGTTCGTTCTTTAATTTAACGTCTTTTCACCATAAGTGAGATTAGACGGGGGAGGGGGGAATAAAAGATGAATGAAGAAAATAAAATGTAGAACGATAGTTGGACGGGTTGGATTGGGGCAGAGGGAAGACAGAGGAAAAAGACATAAGTAGGTGGGAGAACAGAAAAATGGAACGAGAACTTAACACTAACAATTAACTTCAACAATGTGAAGGGAAATTGTAACACTAAAACACAAACCGAATAAAGTTAAAGTAATGCATTAACAGGACTGTGAACTAATGATTCTGAAATTTTAACTAACAAAGACTGATCTGATGTGATTTTTTGAAAATGATTTTCAGAATACTTTTCTTGAGTAAACATTTTCGGTAAAAAAGGAACGTAGCATTTTGCAGTAGAATAAACAGTGAAACAGTGTGAACTGTTCGCCGCAAATACACTTGACATTTTTACAATATTTTGTTTTCAATGCGTTTAGCTGAATACGAAAACGAACAGCAACAATCGATCTCAAATGATACATGGAAGAATACTGCAAATTTTTACATACATTTTGAACGGTAAGTTTTGTCATTTGTTGTGACACAAACTGTTCATTTGAATATTCATGAATGTTCATGGTGTGTGTGTGTGCTGGTGTGTGTGTGTGTGCTGGTGTGTGTGTGCTGGTGTGTGTGTGCTGGTGTGTGCGTGCTGGTGTGTGCTGGTGTGTGAGTGTGTTTATTGTTGCTGTTGTTGTCTGTTACTTGTCTTTAGCGGGTTCATCTTTGTTGCTGTCATTGTCTTGTTCTTATATTTTCCGCATTATTTTCTTGCTGCTCTATTCCTTGGTTTTACCATTTTGTTGACAATTTTCATCATGCTTTTCTTGGCTTTGTGTTTTCTGTACATGTTGTTCTCCATGTTCATATTCTTGTTATACCTGCTGTTCTTTTTTCAAAGACTTTTCTTTTTTGGTTGTTTCTTGTTTTGTTTTTGATTGCTTCCATTTTTGTGCCTTTGATCGTTTTTTCTTTCTGTTTTGATTGCTTCTTTCTTTGCTTTTGTTGTTGTTGTTGTTGGTTGCTTTTTTCTTTTTTTTTGGTCGATTTGTTTGATTATACGTTTCGTTTCTTGTTCGTTTCTAAGCTGGATTTTTGTGTTTGTATTTGTTTTTGTTTGTTTGTTCGTTTGTTTTTGTTTATTTCTTTTTTCTTGATTGTGTGTGTGTGTGTGTGTGTGTGTGTGTGTGTGTGTGTGTGTGTGTGTGTGTGTGTGTGTGTGTGTGTGTGTGTGTGTGTGTGTGTGTGTGTGTGTGTGTGTGTGTGTGTGTGTGTGTGCTTTTTTCCCCTTATTTTTCTGTGGTTTTTTTCTTTGTGTGTTTTTAAATGATTGTTTCTTCGTTAGATTCTTTCTATGATTGTTTCTTTGTTAGTTTCTTTCTGTGATTGTTTCTTTGTTAGTTTCTTTCTGTGATTGTTTCTTTGTTACTTTCATTCTACGATTTGTTCTTTGTTACTTTCTTTCTATGATTGTTTCTTTGTTAGTTTCTTTCTTTGATTGTTTCTTTGTTAGTTTCTATCTATGATTGTTTCTTTGTTAGTTTCTTTTTATGATTGTTTCTTTGTTAATTTCTTTCTGTGATTGTTTCTTTGTTAGTTTCTGTCTATGTTTATTTCTTTGTTACTTTCTATGATTGTTTCTTAGTTAGTTTCTGTCTATGATTGTTTCTTTGTTAGTTTCTTTCTATGATTGTTTCTTTGTTAGTTTCTATGATGGTTTCTTTGCTAGTTTCTTTCTATGATTGTTTCTTTGTTAATTTCTTTCTATGATTGTTTCTTTGTTAGTTTCTTTCTATGATTGTTTCTTTGTTTGTTTCTTTCTATGATTGTTTCTTTGTTACTTTCTATGATTGTTTCTTTGCTAGTTTCTTTCTATGATTGTTTCTTTGTTAGTTTCTTTCTATGATTGTTTCTTTGTTAATTTCTTTCTATATTGTTTCTTTGTTAGTTTCTTTCTATGATTGTTTCTTTGTTAGTTTCTTTCTATATTGTTTCTTTGTTAGTTTCTTTCTGTGATTGTTTCTTTGTTAGTTTCTGTCTATGATTGTTTCTTTGTTAGTTTCTTTCTATGATTGTTTCTTTGTTAGTTTCTTTCTGATTGTTTCTTTGTTAGTTTCTGTCTATGATTGTTTCTTTGTTAGTTTCTTTCTATGATTGTTTCTTTGTTAGTTTCTTTCTGATTGTTTCTTTGTTAGTTTCTTTCTATGATTGTTTCTTTGTTAGTTTCTTTCTATGATTGTTTCTTTGTTAGTTTCTTTCTATGATTGTTTTTTTTTTTAGTTTCTGTCATTGTTTCTTTGTTAGTTTCTTTCTATGATTATTTCTTTGTTTGTTTCTGTCTATGATTGTTTCTTTGTTAGTTTCTTTCTTTGACTGTATCTTTGTTAGTTTCTTTCTATGATCTTTTCTTTGTTAGTTTCTTTCTAAGATTGTTTCTTTGTTATTTTCTTTCTGTGATTGTTTCTTTGTTACTTTCTTTCTACGATTTGTTCTTTGTTAGTTTCTGTCTATGATTGTTTCTTTGTTAGTTTCTATGATTGTTTCTTTGTTAGTTTCTTTCTATGATTGTTTCTTTGTTAGTTTCTTTCTTTGATTGTTTCTTTGTTAGTTTCTTTCTATGGTTGTTTCTTTGTTAGTTTCTTTCTATGATTGTTTCTTTGTTATTTTTCTATGGTTGTTTCTTTGTTAGTTTCTTTCTATGATTGTTTCTCTGTTAGTTTCTTTCTATGATTGTTTCTTTGTTAGTTTCATTCTATGATTGTTTCTTTGTTAGTTTCTTTCTATGATTGTTTCTTTGTTATTTTTCTATGGTTGTTTCTTTGTTAGTTTCTTTCTATGATTGTTTCTTTGTTAGTTTCTTTCTATGATTGTTTCTTTGTTATTTTCTATGATGGTTTCTTTGTTAGTTTCGTTCTATGATTGTTTCTTTGTTAATTTCTTTCTATATTGTTTCTTTCTTAGTTTCTGTCTATGATTGTTTCTTTGTTAATTTCTTTCTATATTGTTTCTTAGTTAGTTTCTTTCTATGATTGTTTCTTTGTTAGATTCTTTCTATGATTGTTTCTTTGTTAGTTTCTTTCTATGATTGTTTCTTTGTTACTTTCTATGATTGTTTCTTTGTTAGTTTCTTTCTATGATTGTTTCTTTGTTAGTTTCTTTCTATGATTGTTTCTTTGCTAGTTTCTTTCTATGATTGTTTCTTTGTTAATTTCTTTCTATGATTGTTTCTTTGTTAGTTTCTTTCTATGATTGTTTCTTTGCTAGTTTCTTTCTATGATTGTTTCTTTGTTAATTTCTTTCTATGATTGTTTCTTTGTTAGTTTCTTTCTATGATTGTTTCTTTGTTTTTTTCTGTCTATGATTGTTTCTTTGTTAGTTTCTTTCTGTGATTGTTTCTTTGTTAGTTTCTTTCTGATTGTTTCTTTGTTCGTTTCTTTCTATGATTGTTTCTTTGTTAATTTCTTTCTATGATTGTTTCTTTGTTAGTTTCTTTCTTTGATTGTTTCTTTGTTAGTTTCTTTCTATGATTGTTTCTTTGTTAGTTTTTATATACTCGAAACTGAAACTACGGTTCAGGGCACGAAATCCTCGTGACGCGGTCCACGGAGAGAGAAAGCTGAGTCACGAGGATCTCGTAACGCGGTACGGGAATGTGTTAAATCGTTTGTTTCTCGTTTGGGTTTTTTTCTTTTTTTAGTCATTTTTTTCTTCTTATTTTGTTTCTGTCTTTCATTGTCTCTTTCTGTCTGTCTTGAAATTTACATTTCTTTTTTTTTTTTTTAATAATTGCTTCTTTATTTGATTGTATGTTTTCTTTATGTGGTTTTTTTGCTTGTTTCTTGTTTTGATTTTTTGTTCGGTTATTTGTCTTTTTTGTTGTGATTGTTTATTTGTGTGACTGTATGTCTGTCTTTCTTTGCTGTTTCTTTCTGTCTTCAATTCTTATTCTGATACTATCCCAAAAGACATCCTTTATGGTGAGCTTGCCACAAGGCAGAGAAACATTGGCCGCCCACAGCTGAGATACAAAGACGTTTGCAAACGTGACATGAAGGCGCTTGAGATCAACACTGAGTCCTGGGAGGACCTCGCAGACGACCGCAACAGCTGGAGAACCACTCTCAAGAAACAGCTGCGGATTGGTGAGGACAAACTGTCAGCTGCTGCAGCAGAAAAGCGAGTCCGCAGAAAAGGGATGACAGCCAACAGACCAGCATCAGCATACACATGCGACCGCTGCGACAGAGACTGCCTCTCTCGCATTGGTCTGTACAGTCACAGGCGACACTGCTTGGACCAAGCAGACAGCCCATCTAGACATTAGAACGGATGTACTTTGTCCATGGTCAGCCATGACCGAGGGAGGCCTACACACATTCTGATAGTGTATTTCTGTTGTCTTTGTGTCCCTTTCTGTTTGGTGAGGTGGCTACCGTGTGGCGTAGGGAGATGGGGAAGTGTTTGTCCGGAAAGTGGTGAGGCATCTGTACTCTCTCATAAACATCCCTCGGGCGTTTCTTGTTAACCAGTTTCTTGTTGTGGCCGTTTTTTCCGGTTTTTTGTTGTTGTGATTGTTAATTTGACTTTTCTCTTTCTTTTACTGCGCTTTTTTTTTATCGATTTTCTGTGTGATTGTTTTTCTATCTTTGTTTGTTTTTTTCTTTTCCATTGCACGTTTCCCTCTCTGTCTCCATCTTTGATTGCATGTTTTTCTTTGTTTGGTTCTTAGCTTGTTACATTTGATTGTTTCCCTTTTGTTTCTTTGTTTGTTTTTATCCTATCCTTTCCGTGATTGTTTCTGTATTGTACGTTTCTTTCTTTGTTTCTTTGTTGTATGATTCCTGCTTTGATTGCTTTTTGTTTTTCTTTGTTTCACTCTTTATTTATTTTTCTGATTATTTTTTTTATTTGTTTTCTGTTTCTTTGCGTATTTCTGCCGTTTGATAGATTCTTCCTCTGTGTGGTGTTGTGTGTGTGTGGTGTGTGTGGTGTGTGTGTGTGTGTGTGTGTGTGTGTGTGTGTGCTGTGTGTGTGTGTGTGTGTGTGTGTGTGTGTGTGTGTCTGTGTGTGTGTGTGTGTCTGTGTGTGTGTGTGTGTGTGTGTGTCTGTGTGTGTGTGTGTGTCTGTGTGTGTGTGTGTGTGTGTGTGTGTTTGTGTGTGTGTGTGTGTCTGTCTGTGTGTGTGTGTGTGTGTGTGTGTCTGTGTGTGTGTGTGTGTCTGTGTGTGTGTGTGTGTGTGTGTGTGTCTGTGTGTGTGTGTGTGTGTGTGTGTGTGTGTCTGTGTGTCTGTGTGTGTGTGTGTTGTGTGTGTCTGTGTGTGTTGTGTGTGTGTGTGTGTGTGTGTGTGTGTGTGTCTGTGTGTGTGTGTGTGTGTGTGTGTCTGTGTGTGTGTGTGTGTGTTGTGTGTGTGTGTGTGTGTGTTGTGTGTGTGTGTGTGTGTGTGTGTGTGTTGTGTGTGTGTGTGTGTGTGTGTGTGGGGTGTGGTGTGTGATTTTATCTGTTTCTTTGCGGTTTTGGTCTTGTTGCTCGTTTCTTTCTGTTATTGTTTTTTGTGTTTTTGGTTTTTGTTTTTGTATGTTTCTTGATTTCTGTTTGTTTCTGTTTGTTTCTTAGTTTCTTTGTATTTTTCCTTCGATTGTATCTCTGACTGTAAATGTCTTCCTATTTCATTTGTTTGTTTATTCTTTATCTGTTTCTGTCTCGTTTTTCTTTGTTTTTGTTTCTTTCTTTGCACATTTTTTTAAGTTTCTTCTTTTTAATAATTGTTTTGTTTTTAGTTTGCTTTTTTCTTTCTGCTTTCGTTTCTTATCATTTCCCTTGTATCCGTTGTTCCAGCTTTGTTTCTTCCTTTTGCTTTCTTCTTCGTGTGCTTCTTTGTTCTGGTTTAGCTGTTCCCTTGCTTGTTCTCTTTGTTTCTTTCTTCCCGTTTATGTTTCATCCGTTTTTGCTTCTGTATTTGAATTGCTTCTTTGTTATCTTGCTTTTGTGTGCTTTGCTCTTTATTTTGGTTGGTTCTTTGTTTTGGAGTTTCTTTGTTTTGTTCCTCCGTTTGTTCTTTTTTTCACCTTTTGATATGCATTCTTGCTGTTGTCGTTTTTGCTTTTATAGTCTGGCTTAGTTTTCAGTCGGTGTTATATTTCGTTTATAGGCCATTTTATGAGGAAGGGGGATTTGGAGCACCTGGTCACAACGGGAAAACTGGAGGGAAAGAGAGCACCAGGTAGACCCAGGGAGAGAATGCTGGACGGACTTGCAGAGTGGCTGGGGACGAGGAGGGGAGGGGAGATGCTGGGGGCAACGAGAGATAGAGATGGCTGGAAGTCCATGGTCGCCAACGCCATGTGGCAGGGCACCTGATGATGATGATGATGATGATGATGATGATGATGATGATGATGATGATGATTATGATGATGATGATGATGAAGATGTTATATTTCTGGTTCTTGTTGACTCAGGTGTTGCTTTTTTGTTTGTTTTTGGGTTTTTTTTGCTTGACTTCTCGACTTTTTTG
>JAPXFY010002864.1:22500-24582 GCA_030674185.1 Monoplex corrugatus
TTAATACATTTTGTTGTATACGTATATTTGCAGAAGTGTGAAGCAGGACTCTTGCCAAAGATGAAGTTGAAGGAGGACATGCCGTGTCTTCATCAGAGGGAGACACGATAGATGAGCAGACACCATCCAGCATCGCCTCAGCAAGACCATCAACATGCTCAGAATGCTGAACAACGTGTGGAGGTTCCCCCAAATCATCACGTGTCCTGCTGCACGATGATGGCGATCATGGTCCTCCATACGAATCTATCTTTTGTCACTGCAAGTACATCTCCCACCCTCTGTCTTCGTCCACTCCACAAGTCTGTCCAGTATTTTCTCCCTGGGTCTACTTGGTGCTCTTTTTACCTCTTCCTTTTTATGTTGTGACTAGATGCTCTAATTTTTCCTGCCTCATAAAATGTCCTATAAACGTTGCCCATCCTTCCCCAATCCTATTCACTTAATTCAAGACTGTCTCGTTTGTTTTCTTTGCTCTCTACATAACTCTTAACATTCTTCTTAGAAATTACATTTCAGCTGCCTCAATCCTGTTGACTTTGCGTGTTGACTGTCCACGCTTCGCATCTGTACAACAAGATCGGTTCTACATAACACTGAAGAACTCTCTCCCCGGTGCCAATCGACAGGGACCTGTCGTCAAGAACGCTAAATGCTTTCTTAGCCTGTCCGGCTCTGCTGGCCATCTCCCGAGTGCATCCGCCGCCTGGTGAGATGACTGGAGGACTGGGGACATGGTGGTCGGTGAAAGATAAGAAATCCCCTCATGCAGAGTGACGGCAGGTGGCACAGCATGATGGGACAGGTTGAAGGGTTTGAATGTCTGGGAACAGTCATCTCACCAGTTCCCCAAAGACAATACAAATACACAGTGGAATTGTACCAGCGCTGTGTCCTTTTCACCCACTTTAAGGTTCAGAATGATGTAGGATGACAGAGAGCGACTTATCAAGCTGTCAACCCTACACACAAGAACCTTTTGAAGAATCATATGAATCATCTGGCCTAACACCATCTCCAACCAGTAACTACTTGATGAGAGCAGAATCACATTATCCAGACTGCCCTTCACTGGACATAATAATAATAATAATAATAAAATAACAGCAAGGCGCTAAATCTTGATTCAAGAATCAAATCAAGGCACGCACTCCCATCATTCACTATCGACCAAACCTCCAGGGCACAAACACACGCAAACTGGGGTGGGGGGTGGGGGATGGGGTGGGGAACAGGACAGGAGCAGGGCGTGTGACTCCTGACCCAAGCAGTCATCTTCTGTCTCACGCATGCACACACACACACACACCACACACGAACGCGCGCACGCGCTCGCCTCACGCCCACACGCACGCATGCACGCGCAAGTCCGTCCAATATTTTCTCCCTGGGTCTACCTGGTGCCCGCTTTCCCTCCAGCTTTTCTGTTGTGACCAGGTGCTCTATTTCCACTTTTCTCATAAAATGGCCTATAAATGTTGCCTGTCTTTTCTTTATCTTCCTTATTAATGGTCTTCTTGTGTCTGCCTCCATCAAGACTGTCTCGTTTGTTTTCTTTGCTGTCCATTGAACTCTCAACATTTTTCTTAGAAACCACATCTTGGCTGCCTCAATCTTCTTCTGGCTTTGCGTGTTGACTGTCCACGCCTCACAACCGTATAACATTATCGGTTCTATGTAACATTCAAGAACTCTCTTCCTGATGTTAATTGATAGGCATTTGTTAGTAATAATGTTTGTCATCTTCTTGAATGCTGTTTTGGCTTGGCCGATTCTGCTGGCTATTTCTGATGTGCATCTGCCGTCTGGTGAAATGATCGTTCCCAGATATTTAAACTTATCAACCTGTCTCAATGTTGTGCCGTTTGCTGTTATTTTGCATGAGGGGATTTCATGTCTTTTTACTGATTATCATGACTTCCGTCTTCGTTTTAGTCTATTTTATTTTTGCTTTCTATTTCTGTTATATTCACAAGGTTTTGTAGGTCCCTTTCATTTTCTGCAATTAGCACGGTGTCATCTGCGTAACGAATGTTGTTTATAATTTTTCCTCCAACCTTTAATCCAGGGATTCTTCTAGGT
>JAPXFY010002865.1:2500-7500 GCA_030674185.1 Monoplex corrugatus
ATCTGGTGAGTTATTAGCTCCCCGTTTGGCAGCCCTGTCAACTTTATCATTATAACGAAAAGAACTATGAGAAGGTATCCAGCAGAAAGTAATATCAGTGCCTCTTAAAGATAAATTATGAATCAAGTGACTAATTTCCAGAATCATTTCTGATCTTGTTTGTAATTTTGATAATTCAAGAGCCTGAAGTACTGATTTTGAATCCACGCAAAAAAGTGTTTGAAAAATTGTCCTAGGAAAACTTATCATAAAGTTTAAAGCCATTAATATTGCAAAAAGTTCAGCTGTAAAGATAGATTTATCAAGTCCTATGTAGAAAGATTTTTCAATTTTGAGAGCAGGTATTAAAAACGCTGAGCCTGCTTTTCTTTCAATTACTGATCCATCAGTGTAAATTTTCAAATGATCGGAATATAAGTCGTCTATATGACATTTAACCTGACTTGCCAGTAAGTTTACATTGTCTCCTTTTTTTAAGTTAGTGTGATGTACGTCAAATTGTGCTCTTTGGAGTTCCCAACTGGTACTGGCGAAAAGGAAGGTCTTATAGATACAGGATCTACGTGTAGATCAATTCCTGAACCTTTCATGACGTCAGATGTGTATGTTGCAAGAGTGACCTGTGAAGATATTGATTTAGCTCTTTTTGGAAAGTCGATATCTGATCTCAGTTTAATTTCTGTTTCAGAGATGTTTTCTACAGTGGTGTGTCTTAACAAAAATTTAGTAGAAGCGACTTTCCTTTGCTCATCAAGTGGCAACAGTTTGATTTCAGTATATGTGCGAAGACAGGAAGCATGCATTGGAAGACCCAGTGCAAGTTTGAAACCTTTACAATCTATGCTCTGCAGTTTTTTCATTAAGTGTTTCGGTGCACTGAAGAAGATTTCTTGGGCATAGGTTAATTTAGATCTAACAAGCGATTTACAAAGATGAACAAGTGTTGATGAATCTTGACCCCATGCCTGTTTGCGAACTATTTTTAAGAAATTTAAACTTTTTTGAGCTTTGGTTAATAAGTATTCAATATGCTGATTCCAAGATAATTTTGCCGTAAGAAAAACTCCTAAGAATTTAATTGACTCATTAAACTGAAGAAGAGTATCTCCCAGTTTGAAAGTGGGAAGATTTACTGGGTTAGCTCCATTATTAAATAAAACTATTTTCGATTTTTCCAGGGATAGATGTAACCCATTTTCTACCATGTATCGTGCTATTTTATCAAGTTCTAATTGGTAGCATTTGCGTGTATAATTAATACAGCGCAAAGGAGTTTTCCTTTTCATATTTACCTGCATCCACATGCATAAATCGTCAGCATATTGAGCTAAAACTACATGCTTAGATACTTTACTGGGTAAGTCATGCATTAATATCATGAAAAGAAGGGGAGCTATAACGGATCCCTGAGGGATACCCATTTGAAGAATTCGTTTCGTGGAATATACATTTTCAATCCTCGTTTGAAATACTCTGTTTTCTAAGAAACACTTAACATAGTCAAAAATGTGACCTGTCAGCCCAATACTTTTAAATTTAAATAACAATCTGGAGTGCCACACTTGATCGTATGCTTTCGTTATATCAAAAAATGTAGCTAAAACACATTGACGTCTTGCAAATTGTTGTTTTATGTTAGTAGTTAGCTTTGTTAGGATTTCTACTGGTGACCTGCCTTTTCGAAATCCTGCCTGATTTACTGGTATTATTTTATTCTTTTCACAATAGTGCATCAGTCTCTTTAAGATTATTTTCTCCATTAGTTTACATACGTGTGATGTTAATGCAATTGGCCTGTAGTTTTTCAGATCGGTATTACATTTACCTGATTTTAGTACAGGAACCACTATCGTTTCTTTCCAGTTGTTGGGCATTTTCCCACTATTCCAGCATTTTTGAAATATGTCATGTAGCAAAATTATAAAATTTTCTGGTAAATTTTTCAGCATCTCATTGGAAATTGCATCTAGTCCAACTGACGTTTTTTTACTTGGAAGGGACTGAATGGCATCTTTTAATTCTTGAAGTGTGAGTGATGCATTCATGTAGTGAGTATTATCAGAGGCAGGATCCTTATATACATCTTTCTTTTCTTCTCGTTCCCTATAGTCTCTACTAGAGACAGGAAGTCCTTCTACACGACAGGTCTCAGCAAACACGTCTGCAAAAGCTTCTGCTTTTTCCAGTGAGCTAGGAAAAGGGTTATTTTCTAGCTTTACTGGAATTGATGGCAACTTAATCCCGTTTTTCATTAATTTTAGTTTTTCCCAAATCTTTATCATGTCTTTGTGGTCATTTACTTCACATTTACAAAAAGACGTCCAGTGTTGTTCTTTGGCTTGCTCTATGATTCTGTTACACTTAATGTTGGCACTTTTCATCGCTGTATGATTTTCAGGTGACCTGTTTGCTAAATAGATTTTGTATTTTTCTTTCTTTTCGTTCACTGCCTT
The DNA here is from genome assembly GCA_030674185.1 of Monoplex corrugatus. NCBI lineage: Eukaryota > Metazoa > Mollusca > Gastropoda > Littorinimorpha > Ranellidae > Monoplex > Monoplex corrugatus. The sequence continues at coordinate 4,954 of JAPXFY010002865.1, forward strand.
TTGACAATCCTCATTCCACCAGACATTTCCATGATGGTTTCCTATTTTCGACACTGTAAGTTTTGGAATTGAAATGTTAGCAGCTCTTAACAGTGAGTTACAGAAAACTTCGTACATGTCGTTTATGTTCATTGCTTCAGATAGATCTGTTCTTGTCTTTTCAAGGATTGCCTTAAAACTGATCCAGTCTGCGTTTTTATAATTAAACTTGGGTAAACTATCTTGTGGCATGGCGTCTATTTTAGTAGTATGGTTTAGGGTAAGACGTATGGGGATGTGATCTGATCCCAACAAGTCATCCTCTGTTTGCCACGTGGCGTTTGGGGCTAGGGATGGTGAGATTAAAGTGAGGTCGATAGCTGTGGGTCTGTGGTTGGTATATCGGGGATCCGGGTAACGTGTCCGTTGTTAAGTAAATATAAATTGGAATCTACAATATTTTCGATCAACCTGTTGCTTGTTATGTTTGTGCAATACTTTTCCCAAAATGGGGCATGTGCATTAAAATCACCTCCAATTATCCACTTGTCATCCTGATCTTGAAAGTGTCTTAACCATTCAGTGTTCACAGAATCTGGGCCTCTTGGTAAGTATACAGAGGCCATATTCACAACTAACGATGAGGAAAATTTTATAATGATTGCACATGATGAAATAAATGCGTTAGATTTAGGTACTGGCGATGTTCGTTCACAATAGTTCAGTCCTTCCCGAATGTATATAGCTGTTTGTACACGGCCACCGTCATTTACAGAGTCACATATTGGTGGATAATAAAAACCGGATATTTTAGGTAATTTGGTTTTGATGGTATTCAGCGACTGTAGAAGCATGACATGGACGTTTTTAGAAGAGAGATAGTTACTCAAATATGAGATGTTTTTAACAATGGAACGAGTGTTCCACTGAAAAATGTTGATATCACTTACTACACACGTCTTCATGAGGAACGGTTGATAAACTTTAGAACAATATGGTAAGTTTAGATAATTCAATATTCATTTAACTTGGAATCAAAAGGTACAAATAGCATAAAAACGAAGTAGGTAAACAAGTAAATAATTAAGTAAAACAATATAGTTGAGAGCTGAACGAAGAGGAACTGAATCTGGGCTGAATCTAAAATGACCAGGGAGAGAAGAAAAATTGAGAGTGGAAGCCGGGTCTTTGTTGATGTCGTTGCCGGTTTGATCTCCTCCTCGGTTTTTCCCAGAAGAGCTGATGGATTTGCCTCCCTAAGTTTCTGGCCAGAACGCTTGCCCCTCTGGTGGTTGGATGGACGTCGTCCTGGCTGACTTGAGTGTGACTGATAGTTTGGAGATTATCATTGTTGACATAGTTGACACTTGCTGCCTTTAGGAGTCGCGCTTTTGTCAGGGCATTAAGAAGCTCTCTTTTTACGTTTAGGTGTTTGTCCCTCACAGGAGCGACCTGACTGACCACTACCTTTGCTTTCGGAAATTGTGTGTTGATGATTTTCACACATATTTCTAGGTTTATGCTGCATTCAGTGGGCTCCTTTGTTTTCAAATCTGTAATCCCCACATGTAGAACAACACAGTCAGGTTCAGGTGTCAGTTCTTCTTTCGATTTTTCAATGGCTGTCTTACAGTCGTCGATGGTACGGATTTTTCTCGTTGCCACCTGAAAACCGTAAGAACAGCCCAGTCTCTTTCCATCCACTTTATTTAGGACGGAGTCGTGGATGATAAGGACACGTGGAAGAATATTAGATTTCAATCTGGAATGTGCAGATGATACCGCTGTTTTGACGTCACGGTGAGGTTTTGTAGAGGCGTCTGGTCTTTGTTTGACGTCATTTTTCCTTCCTTTAGGTGTTTTTTCCTGATCTTTCAGTTTTGGAGGTTGAGCCGCGCATTCCGCATAGGAGGTGAATTTGTCTGGTGAATGTGTGTGTGTGTGTGTGTATGTGTGTGTGTGTGTGTGTGTGTGTGTGTATGTGTGTGTGTGTGTGTGTGGTGTGTGTGTTTAGAGCCTCGAACTGAAGATCTGATATCTCGAGTTTATTCCCAACCTGTGTCATCCAAAACTGACCTGCTCGTTACCCGTCTGACTGTTTCCATCATCTGGTGGTGTCGCCTTAGTGTTTCGTAGATCCTTCTCTCACCCCCCTCCACCACCATCCCCTCCCTGCCCCTCCCCATTTCAACGCCTTGCCAGAAAATCGGATGTTGCTCATGCACAGGGAGTCTTACTAATAGCTGTTAGTAGATATGTGTAGAGCGCATATGGAATTGTTCTAATGCTATGAATGTCTCTTGAACAAACTCTCAAAACTCCCAACTCTGTTAGACGCTGTTGATTAACCATGTAGTTTGTTTTTCAAGTGCAAAACAAAAAAGTTTTACAATGACTCCTATTTTTTCTACCTCTGAACTCTAACATGTTTGTTTTTTTTATATTTTTATTCAGAACTTGTTGTACGCTCAAAATATTCAGTGATTCAGAAGTACACAGACACAGGATCTCAACACTCGTATTGTGTGAGCATGAGCTACACAGATACTGCCATCTAAGTAATATCCA
>JAPXFY010000286.1:7500-15000 GCA_030674185.1 Monoplex corrugatus
TTTCCTCCCTTGGTTAACTTGTTCATGATGATAGGCAAAGAGTGTAAGATGGAAAAACCCCAAACCGGTATGGTCCTTTATCGCCTGATAAGGGTTTTTATGTGGGACGCAAGATCAGTCCTGAAGGCACTTATGAGTAGGCATACTGGTATGGTTGTGTGCCAAAGCCTGGGTCTCTACGAATGGTTTCTCTGTCCATTACACAGTGTTGTCAGTCCATCCTTTTATCTGTCTCCCTCTCCGTCTCCCTCCCTCAACTGTCCCCTGAAGGATTGATTTAGCAAGGCCATTGAATCTTTGTGAGACATGAGCACTACACAGTGGACTTCTTAAAGAACCTCTTCAGAGATGTCCCTGCGGATGTAATTTTCTGGTTTTTACAAGAGATCAGTAGATTTCACCTGATGTGATTTTATGTATGAGTATGTTATTCTTTAACCCTTTGACTCCTGCACCCTATCTGCTAATTGCAAAAACTTAACCTTTTGACTCCCTCACCCTATCCAAAAAGACTCCTTCATTTCTACCTGTAGGAAGCTTGTGGATAGGATGAGGGAGTCAAAGGGTTAATTTTTTTGTTTACTAGCAAGGTTGACAATGTAGGATGCTGGTGGACAGGATGCGGGAGTCGAAAGTTAAACGTATTTTAGACTTGCAAGGATAATGGTAAGCACGGCTTTTGACTGTTGTCTTTTTATTTTAACCTGGGTGTCGTTTGTGTTAGCCCTGATATGGCTCTACTAGACTATAAGCAATGTGAACTTTTGCGCACTTGTTCATTAGTGATATGATTAGTGTATGTGATGTTTAGTATCTTGCAATAACATCTCATTTCCATGACCATGGTTTTTTAAATATGAAAATCCCCCCGTAGGGATGCCGGCGACTCTTTCAGCATAAATAGTATCCCCACCTTCTGGAAATTCTGTGCTAGAAATTTCCCCTTTTCTGTCACTCTGTGCTTTGTTCCTTTACTTTCTGTCATTTCTTCCTATCATTTTTTTGCCTTGCTGGTCCGTTCACCTGTATGTGTTCGATAAAGTCTTACATACTTTTTGTTAGGATTGATAATTGGGTGTGTAAGACTTTAAGTATTAAATGCATGTTTTGACTAGGGACGTGAGACATGCCAAAGCAATTTTAAGTAATTTAGGCCCGTTTTTTATATATGTTTTAGTGTCCTTGTTTATGTTTCAATTTGTTTTCAGGTTTATTTCTTTAAATCCCCATGTGTGATAAATTGGACAGAGTGGTCAACACCAGGGGCATCTCCTTAGATTATGTGCACAAATGCATTGGAGTGTGTACTTAATTTTCTGTTCTTTTTTCCTGTTGAAATATTGTATATGTTTTGAAACGGTTATATTCCTGAAATGGCTCTATGTAGTCGGCTGGGCTTTAAACAACAATAACAATAACAGCAATAGAATATGAACATCTCCCCAAATATATACTGTGGATATTGTGTGTCTTCAGGGAAGAGCAACATAGATATGAGAAAATCCATTGTCAGGAAAACTGAATACAACATTGACTCATTTCTAAGCTGTGTACCCTTTCACCCACCCTGCCTGGTCTTGCTGTGTGTTTCAGGGTACCGTCTGGGTGCCAGCACCCTGCATGTATGCCCACAAGCTGGCGTTTCTCTCTGGTCAGTTCCTGCACAAGGAGTTCTCTGTGGCATTGGCTGACAAGCTCTTCTTCCTCTAGCTGTCCTGGTTTATGTTGCAGTGTTTTGTGTGGACTTACTCACTCCAGGCTAATTATCAACAAGATCAACCCAGGATAATTATCAGCAAGATCACTCCAGACTAATTATCAGCAAGATCACTACAGGCTAATTATCAGCAAGATCACTACAGGCTCATTATCAGCAAGATCACTACAGGCTCATTATCAGCAAGATCACCCCAGGCTAATTATCAGCAAGATCACTCCAGGCTAATTATCAGCAAGATCACTCCAGGCTAACTATCAGCAAGATCACTCCAGGCTAATTATCAGCAAGATCACTCCAGGCTAATTATCAGAAAGATCACTACAGGCTAATTATCAGCAAGATCACTACAGGCTAATTATCAGCAAGATCGCTCCAGGCTAACTATCAGCAAGATCACTCCAGGCTAACTATCAGCAAGATCACTACAGGCTAATTATCAGCAAGATCACTACAGGCTAATTATCAGCAAGATCACTCCAGGCTAACTATCAGCAAGTTCATTCCAGGCTAATTATCAGCAAGATCACTACAGGCTAATTATCAGCAAGATCATTTGAGGTTAATCATGTGCAACTGTTATTACTAATTAATGATAATAATGATAATAATCCTGCATGTGAGCTGATTGTATGTTTATGTATACGTATATGTGTGTATACAAAACAAACATCTGTTCATTATTTTGTTGTTGTTTGTTTTTGTGGTTGTTGCTGTGGTTGTGTTGTTGTTGTTGTTGTTGCTGTTGTTGTTGTTGTTGTTGTTGTTAAGTAAGTCATATATGTTGGACACCCGAAGTGTCTCCTTTGTTGTTGTTGTTGTTGTTGTGAAATAAGTCCTATATGTTGAACATGGAAGTAACGGAGGAGAAGTAGAAGAACAAGCGTTAGCAAACAACTTTCCCGTGGTGTGAGGAGGGTGGAGTCAAGTTTTTGATTGATGACTTACTCCGCCGGTCTGGAAGATTCCTGTTCGAAGGTTGAGGGAATCCAAAATGTTTTAAATGTATTAAATGTTTTGTTGTTTTTTTTCTGGCACAGAGTGTAACATTGAGAGTTGCGTCATTGGAATAATTGTGCCTCTCAGTTACTGTGTTTGCTTGTATTGTTGTGTTCAAGTTTCATGCTGCTGTTTTGCATTTTGAATTTTTGAAGTGTTGTAGCCATAGTATTATGATGCTACAAGTTTGCTAAAATTGGAGGAATGGAAATATGGAATGCTTGCATGCTTATGTTTAGTAAAATGCATGTATGTGGAACTGAATTTCTGCTTGTTTATGGATTTCTTTGTGTATTTATTTTTCTTTAAAATTTACTTCTTTCTTTCTAACATGTAATTTGTGTACTCAATAAGGCTACCAAAGAATTTGCGAAAAGAAATATTTCTTTCTTTGTTTAGACATGTAATTTGTGTACTAAATATGTCTAACAGACACTTGCTAAGAGAAATATTTATTTTTTTGTTTAGACATGTAACTTGTGTACTAAATATGTCTAGCAGACACTTGCTAAGAGAAATATTTATTTTTTTGTTTAGACATGTAATTTGTGTACAAAATATGTCTAGCAGACACTTGCTAAGAGAAATATTTAAGAGAAATATTAATTTTTTTGTTTAGACATGTAATTTATGTACTAGATAAGACTAGCAGACACTTGCTAAAAGAAATGTTATTTTTCTTTAGATATATAAATTATGTACTAAATAAGGCTAGCAGAGAATTTGCTTAAAGAAATGTTTATTTTTTTATTAGACTTATGATTTGTGTTCTAAATAAGGGTAGCAAAGTATTTGCTAAAAGAAATGTTTATCTTTATCTTTAGACATGATTTTGTGCACTAAATAAGGCTAGTAGTAGTAGAGACTTGCTAAAAGAAATGTTTATCTTTATCTTTAGACATGATTTTGTGCACTAAATAAGGCTAGTAGTAGTAGAGACTTGCTAAAAGAAATGTTTATCTTTATCTTTAGACATGATTTTGTGCACTAAATAAGGCTAGTAGTAGTAGAGACTTGCTAAAAGAAATGTTTTTTTTTCTTTATTTAGACATGATTTTGTGCACTAAATAAGGCTAGTAGTAGTAGAGACTTGCTAAAAGAAATGTTTCTTTCTTTCTTTAGACATATGATTTTGTGCACTAAAAGGCATTTTCTTTAGTTTAAGAAGAGAAAAAAACGTTTTCTTCCATAATTCAAAACAGTTATGTAATTGTGTTTTTGTTTTCCTTTTTTCACATGAAAGAGGAGACACTCAATCACTTTTAAAATGTTTTGTTTGGAAAATTTTTGTCTTCACTTTTTTTAAGAGAAGACTTTTGACCCCTTGATATTATATTTGTTTGGAAAAGTTTTTTCTTCCTTTTTTATAAGAGAGGACTTTTTGATCTCTTGATAACATATTTGGGAAAATATGTTCTACGAGTATTTCATGGAAAAAGAAGGTCAGGGTTTCAGAAATGAGGTAACTCTTTATTGAAATAATCATTCGTAACTGTTCTTGTATGTGGACGTGACACACAAATAACACAGGTTTGTGGAATGATTGTTAATTGAATGTGATGATAGGGTTTCATTGTGATATTAATAGATTTCGATTTGGTTTTGCCAGCATATCATTTGCTTTGTTTGTTTTTGCTGTTTTTTAGCCCAAAACATGAAAAGCTCCTCCTTCTCTCTCTCCCTCTCTCCTTCTCCTTCTCTCCCCAATCCCCCTATCATCCCATAAATCCCTCTCCCTCCCCTCTCTCATCCCCCTCTCTCCCCTATCCCCCTCTCTCCCCTATCCCTCTCCTATCCCCTATCTCCTATCCCCCTATCCCCCTATCCCCCTCCTCCCTATCCCCCTCTCTCCCCTATCCCCTCTCACTCCCCTATCCACCTCTCTCCCCTATCCCCTCTCCCCCTATCCCCTCTCTCCCCTCCCCCTTCTCCCCTATCCCCCTCTCTCCCCTATCCCCCTCTCCCCCATCCCCCTCTCCCCCCTATCCCCCTCTCTCCCCCTATCCCCCTCTCTCCCTTTACCCCTCTCTCCCCTATCCCCCTCTCTCCCCTATACCCCTCTCTCTCCCCCCTATACCCTCTCTCCCCCTATCCCACTCTCTCCCCTATACCCCTCTCTCCCCCTATCCCCCTCTCTCCCTATACCCCTCTCTCCCCCTATACCCTCTCTCCCCTATCCCACTCTCTCCCCCTATACCCCTCTCTCCCCTATCCCCCTCTCTCCCCCTATACCCTCTCTCCCCTATCCCCCTCTCTCCCCTATCCCCCTCTCTCCCCTATACCTCTCTCTCCCTATCCCCCTCTCTCCCCCTATACCCCTCTCTCCCCTATCCCCTCTCTTCCCCTACTCCCCTTATCCCCTCTCTCCCCTATCCCCCTCTCTCCCCTTATCCCCCTCTCTCCCCCTATCCCCCTCTCTCCCCTATCCCCAGGACGCTGGTGGACAGGGTGCGGGAGTCAAAGGGTTAAAAATTGTGACTCGTCTCCCATGCCACAAATCAATCCACAAATTCTCGAAGCCATTGTCGTCTTCTACCATCAGTATCACCTGATTTGAAGCATCGGGAGCCACCTGTTATTTTTGGTCATTGCTGTTGATTAGCGCTATCAGGGGCGATAAATATCACGGTCTTCGTCCCGGTAAATGTACAGTGATCGAGGGAAGTAGCGCCAACATGAAGAGGTGCCGTATCGCATAGTTTGAATTATTAACATGGGCTTTGAGTGGGATGGTGTAAATGAGACACTCCTCACTTTCAGGCAGAACCGAACAGCAGGACGGTGGAGCCGTAAGATTAATTAAACTCTCTCTGGTTGCGCTCTTTGGCCACCTTTTCGGCAATAATGACCACAAAAAGCAGCAAATTCAGTATATTTTTGGGTGATTATTTTACTTCAAACGTGTCATCTTAATTTGATTTAGAGCAGTCCGTAATGATGAGATGTATAGACTTAATCATTAATGTATTTTCAGTTGCAGCAGTCAATATGGGACAGTGTTTTCGCCATCTTATGGCAGATATGACCACAAACAAGCAACAAATTCAATATAATTTTCAGTGATTGGTGTCCTGGTAACAACAAATGTGTGATCTTAATTTATTTCAGAGCGCCCGTAATGAATGAGATGTATAGACTTAATCATTATTGTAGTTTTCAGCTGCAGCAGTCCAAATATGGGACTGTGTTTTCGCCATCTTTATGGCAGATATGACCACAACAAGCAACAAATTCAATATAATTTTCAGTGATTGGTGTCCTGGTAACAACAAATGTGTGATCTTAATTTTATTCAGAGCGGCCCGTAATGAATGAGATGTACATACTTTATTTTAGTTTTCAACTGCAGCAGTCCAAATATTGGACTGTGTTTTCGCCACCGTCACGGCAATTATGACCATGACAAGCAGCAAATTTAATGTTCAGTAACCAGAAAAACACGAAAATCACTAACAAACACCAAATACAAAATTAGGAGAAAAAGACTGAAACATCCCTGCTGTTTGTGATCTTACATTCACGCTTGACAAAGGCCAGTTGGCCGAAAATTTGCGCCTGTCTTGTCTGGGAGAATTAAAATACGCGTTATGATTCGATTTTCATGTTTTTCTGGTTCCTATTTGTTTGAGCGCGTGCAGTCGCACTTGTTTTGGATAATGTTCAGTGATTTATTTCCCCTAGACGTCCAGTGTTTGACATTGATTTGATCCAGAACGATCCGTAATGAATGAGATACAATACTTCTATTACTGATTACTGTGTTCTGTAAAACCATAATACTTTGGATTGATAGTTGGGTACATGTATTAAGTGCATTTTTGGCTCTAGGAGCATGTGATTTTCAGACGCAATTTGAGCTACTTTAGGCCACTTTTGATGTTGAAGTGTACTTAGTTATCTTTGTACATTGGTATTGTGGTTTGGGTATGTTTAAAATGGCTGTATTGTGGTTTGGGTATGTTTAAAATGGCTGTATTGTGGTTTGGGTATGTTTAAAATGGCTGTATTGTGGTTTAGGTATGTTTAAAATGGCTGTATTGAGGTTTGGGTATGTTTAAAATGGCTATATTGTGGATTGGGTATGTTTAAAATGGCTGTATTGTGATTTGGGTATCTTTAAAATGGCTGTATTGTGGTTTGGGTATGCTTATACATTTATAGTCTGGTTTGGGTATGTTTAAAATGGCTGTATTGTGGTTTGGGTATGTTTAAAATGGCTGTATTGTGGTTTGGGTATGTTTAAAATGGCTGTATTGTGGTTTGGGTATGTTTAAAATGGCTGTATTGTGGTTTGGGTATGTTTAAAATGGCTGTATTGTGGTTTGGGTATGTTTAAAATGGCTGTATTGTAAAATGGCTGTATTGTGGTTTGGGTATGTTTAAAATGGCTGTATTGTGGTTTGGGTATGTTTAAAATGGCTGTATTGTGGTTTGGGTATGTTTAAAATGGCTGTATTGTAGTTTGGGTATGTTTAAAATGGCTGTATTGTGGTTTGGGTATGTTTAAAATGGCTGTATTGTGGTTTGGGTATGTTTAAAATGGCTGTATTGTGGTTTGGGTATGTTTAAAATGGCTGTATTGTGGTTTGGGTATGTTTAAAATGGCTGTATTGTGGTTTGGGTATGTTTAAAATCGCTGATGATAAGTTGGGCGGAAAGGTCAAGGCCAGGGACATATTTTTTGTTAGATTACGTACGCGAATGCATTGATAGTGTACTTTATTTCTTTTTCCAGGTGTGGTTTTTTATATACAGGGGGGGGGGGGGTGCAAAAGTAGGGATAC